>ML811056.1:77667-95810 GCA_009831015.1 Picea engelmannii
AAGGGGGTGGGGCCAAAAAAATCTACCCAAAGGTTAAGTTTTTCAATGTGGCAATCATCCATAAATTTCGGCCCTCGGGGTGTGTAGTTAACTTAACCACATCCAACACCCCCCCCCCCCGAAATTAACTCAAGGTATACAAGTGTCCAATCGTGACGTCAGTTGGCGGAAAGCTAAAAATCATTTATTTATTTTTGAATTCAATGTTTCACCAATTAAACAATGGCACGTATCTCTTTTCAAATAAAAGGGGGGGTAACGATCAAATTTTCATTCATTTCAAATTTTCAAAAGATTTGAGTGTCAGTTTTTTCGTTCCTGCAGAATTTTTCCATCGTCATCCTAGCTTGACACCAGACCCAATCCATGTCTTCCATGTGTAAATATGAATCTTATCATTTCTTTAATCATTGTTTAAAATACAATCTTCTCAAATATCAGAGACCAGTTAAAGCACAAATGTTGTAGAAGAAGACCTAGTCGACAAGGATAGAGATATCTTCAACCATGTTCTCTCTTTCGACTCTTCTGAGCTATATCAGCAGATAAAAAAAGAATTTTCTAATATGGTTGACCATTAAGATGCATGGGGATATGACCTCACTAAATTTATGATACCCCAGGTCTATCAGTTCCCTAAATTTTTCATCTGGTGTGCCGAAAATTATCTCCCATCAAAATGAACTATAATTTTTGCTTATGGGTCTGTGCTTATTGAGATAACCCCTCAATAGATTTTTGAAATGTTGATATGGTCATTGAATCCAAAAAGTGATCCTTTAAATGATCTTATAGTGGCCAGGTGTTTCAAAAAACTTAAACCCGAGGAGAGGGTTACCTTCCTACAGTCATATATGTGAAAAAACCTCAGTGCCCCTAATGATAATATTGTCATCTAGTCTGAATTATTCCCTAGGAACTCTCAAATAATTATTTACATAATTTCTATGATTTTGGGGGGGAAATGATGATTTAGTTGTAGATGATTTTGGGTTGGGTATCATCTCTTACATATGTCCAATTACAGCCAAGCCCATTACCAAACTTAATTTTCCCCAATTCTTCATCGACCAAATCCACTATCATAACTTTGAAATCGAATCCCTTCGAAGCTTTAGATATCAGTCATATTTGGTTCACCTCTTTTTGTTTTGAGAGGTTTTCCATTTTATGCATCTAGGGTTAAAAATTAAAGATGATCTTGGTAACCCTAATTCAGTCATTGATTGGACTCGTGTCATTAAGAAGAAAACTCTAAATGTTGGATTTCCTTGTTATTTTAACCAGGACATGGCCAAATCTTACCAAATAATATTCAACAAAAATCCCCCTAGAATTTTTCATGAGTGTAAAAATCTCTTACAGTTGAATCCAGACACAAGAGTAGGAAATTGGTATATTTTTAGGCATTACACTACAATAAGGATTTTTTCTCTTGAATATATCAGGCAAAGGTTAAAAACAGATGAGGTTCATTTTGTGCCAAACAAACATAAGGTGACTTTCAAATTGAAAAAGGAGATAGGTCATTGTATTGTTAACAACAGGGTAGCTCTGCATATTACAACAAAGCTTATGTAAACAATGGGTTCTCAATAAGGAGAACCATGGAATTATGACCCTCATGGTGTAATTTCTTCAAAGAACACCTCACATGGGCAGGCTCCTTATCAACACCAACAAAAAGTTGAATTGGGGTTGTTGGCAAACCAGGATAGTTGGAAGGATGTGCATAACCTTCTACAAATTCATCGTAAGACATCACACAAACATGTGAAGTCTCTAGTCATGCAAACACCTCAAAAATTCAACAAGACATATAAAAGGAGGAGTCCAGAGTCAACTTCAAAAGATTTAGAGATAGAATAAGGTGGATCACTTAAAAGGCACAAGTTGGATATTGTTGGACAATTGGTTTGGAAAGTTAGTTGTCATTGATGTTAACCCTTCGAGAGTGCTCTTAGAGATTGATTTCAACCCTTGGAGAAGTTTGCAAGCCCTAGAGATGTGGACAAGATCATTGGATATTTGGTTGTCATGTTAGAGGTATACCATTGATATTGACACATTGTTAAGGTATACACTTGGTATATGGTAGAACGTGGATAGGATACATCTCTTGGTGATGATGGTACATGGTTGAGCTACACCATTAGTATTACTTTTTATGGTATAGATTGTGGTACAGGTTGATATACAGGTTGATGTACTAAATAGAAAGAGCTTGGGGGCTTAACACAAGAGAAGTTCAGGGATGTAGACCCAATATGAGGGAAAATTTCTCCAGAGTATATTTTCTCTCCACTTTTTCTCTCTTCTTTAAGGCTTGTATATGGCTCAATTTATAACCTTCAAAGGGAATTGAAGGGTCGAATCGGACTGTTTCCAGCATACAAAAGGCCAAAGGGTATGGATCTCGTGACTTGGTATGGAAAACCCAAAATATTTTTTAATTTTGAATATAAAACCTGATGTACATGGGTTTTAATGGAGAAACCTGTGTATACGCAAGTTACCTAATTGTAGCCCACGTATATGCACAAAAATTTGAATTTTTTACTTTGGATTGAGCAAAATAGGGGAATTGAGTCTACAGAGAGAAAGGGAAGGCCACCAAAGCACGATGCATAGAGCGTGGAAAATTTTTCTATAACACACATGTTCGCACGTGACTTTAGCCTTGGCCATATCTTGCAACTGTATTGTTAGGTTGGTTAGTTGCAACCGAACCTGTGCCAACCAAATCGTTGTTTCTGCGCCTCCAGGTGTGGCTTCCAAATCCATCGTGATTTTGACTGCCTCGGCCTCAGTCATCACCTTTTGTTGGGTGAGTGGGACTCGAATATGGGGTAGCAACCCCGAAATGAACCATTCTTTGCGTTGCACATCCTAGATCTGGAACATCATCCTATCCAACAATATTTTGAATCGTTGGTCATAGTCCCAAATGGTTTCTCCTTCCTTCTACTTGATTTCCTTGATTTTTATAATGCATTGGGACTCTGACTTCAGCTTCTAAAATTCCTGATGCAGATCCTATTTGATATTAGTTAGGGACCTAGTCTATCTTACTAGCATAGTAGATTTATATTTCATGTACCACATAAGGGCCTAATCCCTGAATGTAGTCTCCAGTTGCACAATCTTAGTCGCCTCATATGTAACTCTCTTTACAGTCCAAATTGCTTCATAGGTGAACCAATGTTTCTCGGAATCATCCTTACCCATTCCACACAACACGAGATATCTCAGCATACTATCGTGATTGGTCATCTTGTGACCAAGGTTAGTTCCACTCTTCGGACTATTGTTGTCTAGATCCTTCCACACCATTATCACATGGGGTAAAGTATTGTTTACTTCACTTTATCCTTCACTCATGTCATCACTTATTTCTTCTTCTTCTCCCTCTTCAACTTCAACCTCTTCACTGTCTATTATGCGTTCTTCTTGATTAAAAATGCACAAGGGGGGTGGAACAAGGGGGGGTAAGACTCCTCTTGAAATTTCTTGTTAGGGTACCCAATGATTCATCTAGTTGTAGTTGTGAAAGACCATCCAACATGATCCATTCATCTCCCCCACCACTAGAGGAGCCTCCATCTTCCTTCCCATCTAGCGCATCCACAGTTTGCACCTTCTCCTCCTGATCTGACTATGCACCACCATTGTGTGCTCCTGCCTAGGATTGATACATGCACTACCACCACGCAAATCATCTCCTAACCCAATATGCACACTACCACCTTGCGCAAAGTTGGTTTCTCCACTCATTACGTGACTTCTCTATGCACCACTCACTGGATTTCTTAGTGTACTGCCACTACATCGAGAGCCAAAATACCATCGGATTGGCACCCCACCGTACTACGTGAAAACTTCTCTTCTTGTTAGTGCGTGATTGTGTGATGCTTCCTCTTTTGAGTCCATTGGTGCACCACAAATTTACACCCGCACACCACACATGTGCGATCTTCCTCTTCTCAAGGTTGTGTCATACTCGAACAACCAAAGGGTACAAGATTCATCACCTAGGCCCTCACTACCACTATTGTCACTACTGGTATCTTCGATTCCAAGCCTCTTCGCAGGTTGGGTCTCTCATGTGCTCCACTCTGGAACAACATCCTCTCCCACACCATTTCTTGGTGGGAGCTTCCTATTCATTTTGGGCCCAAAAACTTGTTGTGCTCCTTTGGCTAACTCTTCTCTATCCTCCGTCTCATCTCTCTCTCTCTCTAAACTCGGCTCTTCTTACATATATTTTGAATATTTTTATCCTCTGCTTTTCTTGGTCCATTACAGTCCTCACCTCATCTCAATAACTTCTTGGATCCTCTTCACTAGATCCATACTCTAGCTCTTTTTTTCCCCCACCTTTGCCAAACCCCCTCAGTGCTAGGGGGTTTACTCAACCATCCTATCATGCTCCATGTGCATCCTTATTTTTTCTACAAATAACATATTGATCCAAAGGGGGTCTCTTCTAACATCCTCTTTATGGGACCTTCTTCAAACTTTCTTTCAGCCTCACTGAAAGAATCACTATATTCTATAGCAAATTCAACAATATAGCCTTCTTTTACTCGCGAAAACCAGAAGTCAATGGCCCAAGTCCACTCGTTATCCAATTCCTTCAGGCTATCAAGATTGACTTCATCCAATACTATGGGATTCGATGGTAACAAAGTTGAGTTAACTTCTACTTGTCTTTTTAACCACTCATGCAATAAACATGGAAATTCTGTGAAAAAGATTTCATGTAGATCAGAGTAAAGATATCTATGTTTGCATTCTTTAGCATCCACCTGCAATCCTTTAATCTCTCACAAGAAAAACTTGTACTCCTTCTCTTCTATCCAGTCTTGAATCTCATCCTTATATGGATTCCACCACATTTCTCTCTTCCTCCATCAATCTCAACAAGACTTCAAGTCTCGCTAACAGAACCATTTATTTGCGCTAAGATATGCAGTGTTGTTGCTTCATTACATGTGGGAGAGTGCACTGACCTTTGTAAAATAGGGGGATTTATGATATAGGGTTCATCTGGAGCATGTCCAACAAAAACCCCTAAGCACCGGCATATCAATCCTCGGTCGAGGTTGAGGAAGGTCTCACCCTAGATGCAGAGAGGATCATAGAGAGCATAAGGTCTTGTATCGAGGATGGAGGATAAAACATAACTAACATAAATGAAAATGGCATCCATGTAAATCACATTTGATAATCTCACAGGGACTAAGAATTAACACAATATATGCACAGGTGTTACCCATTCATGACAAACACAAAATATAACAGAATTGTTATAGCTTTATTACTGAATGTATTCCATCATATTAGAAACATACAATGTGATAAATAAATAAGTTGCACAACATAATACTTCATCTCATTACTATGAAAACAATGGGAATACAATAGTATGTGCCTTGTGCTAAACTCTAAGACTTATACAGATACAAGACAAGGAAGACTTCTCCCTACAACACAGCACTACAATAGGCTAACTCAGGGCTCTGGAATTGATGCCTTCCTAATTCACCAGCCTCTTTTTCGAGATGAGAGCTCTTGTTAATACCTAAATCGTGGAACATTACCCCTTAATTGGGGCATATTACATTAGTATTTTTATTTTATTTATGTCGGCTTGGGTCCATTAGTTGTAATTGTACCTCTTAGTCTCCTATATATACCAAGGAGACCTTTTCATTTGGAAGCATCTTGTATTTGTGAATTCATGTGATGTATAACGAGGTTTCCCCCTAAAAGAGGCTTATTATATGAATTTATCTTTTTTTCAAGGCATGGATTACTTATTCTGAGGTTTTTATGCTATTCTGATATTTGGTTCTTAGCATTTGGTATCAAAGCTAGACAATCCTCGGGACATGCTTCTTCAAAACAAGTCTTCTTGGAATTTTCACTACAAATTTTATTCTGGAAAGTTTTGGGATATGGAATTTACATGGTGTAGAGGAGACATATATAGATAACTTGGGTCCAAATTTCATATCTTGGTTCGTTATATTTTTGGAGATACATTTTGTTCAAGTTAGGGTTTTTTACTAGTCATGAAACTAGTCTCAAACGGGTCTTCTTGGAATTTTTGCTCACAATTTTTTTCGGCTTGGTTTCCTGTTCTAAAATTTTTAAAGTATGAAGGTAAAATAGTGAAGTATATTGTGTAAAAATTTCATCCCTTGAATCGATTTACTCTTAAAGTTATTCTCTGAGAAAATTAGAGTTTTTTGTTGGTCTAGATTTAAGTCTAAATTAGGTGTTCTTGGGAAAATTGTTATATCTGAAGCTACAGACCTCCAAATTGAATGAGAACTATTCAATTGGTTAGGGTATGAACCGAAGTGTTACTAGTTCAAATTTCAAGTTCTGAAGTGAAGACAATGACACGCGGTCGGTCGTACAATTTCGCTCTCCTGAAAGGGAAAAAAATCAGCACATCTTGGGAAAGTTATCATAAAATTCTCTTGGAGAATCCAATATTAGTCTAACTTGTGGGGTTGGAAAGAAGACACATAAGGATACCTCATGAAAAAAATTTAGACTAGGAAGGGATAAAATTGCAGAGCTACAGAAAAATAAGGGTCGACTAGCAGAACAGTCTCCAAATCAAGGATTTAAAAGGTGAATTTTTTTTTTGAAATTTGCATATCTTTTGACTAGAATATCCAATTGGGGTGATTCAAAAAGTGAAATAAAGTGGGATAAAAGGAATATCACATAAATCTGGGAGAATCTTAGGTATTTTTAGGTACAGACATATTTTGGCGTCTCTAAATGTAGGAGCTATTGTTACTTATCAGCGCTACAACCTCAAGACAATGTGATTCTTCCACGTACCTAGAGTATATCAGAAGGCCCCTTTAGAACGGTTGCACATTAGATAACACTAATACGGATTTGAGCTCCGACGTACCAAGTGTATATCAGGAGACCCCCTAGAATCCTGAAATCAACCGAGTAAACCATTTGGACGTCTTGTTGCACACCGAGAACAGGACTCGGGGAGATCACTCTCTAGTACCTGGGTAGTCGGATAATACAACTAAGGGAATGGTCAAGCCTCCTTATTTAGTTCCCTAAGATATTGGGTCGAGTACTATTTTTTCACCCTATATGTATATCAGAGAGCTATAACACCTAACACTCCCTTGTCTGTGAGGACCTATGCCTAAGTCAATTAGGTATTCCTACCTTGTAGTGATACTTGGCCAACATGCCACCAAAAAAGGGAACTTCTACACCAAATAAGCCCTCAGAAACTCCTACTTGGACTCTTGATGAAGGTGAAGAAATGTGCAAGGACATATATGATTTACAAAATAAGGCAGTAACAAAATATGAACTACAAAATATGATGGATTCAACTGAAGCTAAGATGTAAGCGATCATGGATACTAAGATGGATGGCTTAAAAGGGGAGATCATGGAAGGCTTGAAAAAGTTGTTAATAGAGAGGCCACCTGAAATTGATAATGTATCCCATGAAATTCATGATGAGGACACAAGGAAGATGAATCAAGACTGGAGAAACTCCAGCTTTGGGTTGAAGACCAACCACTTTCCTAAGATCGATATGAGGAAGTTTGATGGCAAGGATCCAATCACATGGATACTCCAGATGGAGCAGTTTTTTGATCTACATGATGTTCCACACAAACAAAAGGTACGAACTGCATCCTTATATTTAGAACCTAACTATTTTGTGTGGTATCGATGGATTTTTTCTCCCAAATCACTTGTCACTTGGACAATTTTCACGGAAGAAATGATAGCACACTATGAGGATACAAGGAGCAATACATTCTTCAGCCAATTGATAAATCTCAAGAAAAAGGGTTCAGTTGCGGAGCACATTGAGAACTTCCAAAGATTGAATATAAAGGTAATGGATACTCCAGATGAGCACTTGATTGATGTATTCATAGCAATTTTAAAGGATAACATTCAACATGAGGTTCGCCTTTGGGAACCCAAATCATTGGAGAATGCGTTCAGGGTGGCGAGAAATGTTGAAAGTAAATATATATCTATGGCTACTAGAAGGACCACCCCTAACATCTATCGAGAGAATAATGTTCTTTCTTCTAAACCACTTCAACCTACATGGTTGACACCTAAACAATTGGAGGAAATAAAAGAAAAAGGTTTATGCTTTAATTGTGACAGCAAGTACAGTAAGGGACATAAGTGTGGTGAGAAGAAATTATTCTACATAGATTGTGAAGAGGAAGAAGAAAAAGAACCATCTCAAGATGAAGATGTAGAAGATATTTCTTCTGAAGAGATGACTCCCACCATATCACGTCATGCATTGGTTGGAATTAGCACTCCTCGAACCCTCAAGATCGATTGGTACTATGGCATACAAATTGGAGTTTCCTGCATCTTCGCGAGTACACCCAATTTTCCATGTTTCATGCTTAAAGAAGGTTATAGGTGACAAGATCTCAGTTCAAACTATATTTCCATAAATTGAAGAGGAAGGAAAAATCATATTGGATCCTGAAGCTATCACTGATACAAGAATTCCCCGGTTGAGGAATAGATCAATTTCAGAGTATCTCATTAAGTGGAAGAAACTACCTGCTGAAGATTTCACGTGGGAAGATGAGTCTTTTATAAAAAAGCATCTAGAACTACTCAAGCATTGAGGACAACACTTGTCTGACGGGGAGGGGCATGTTAAGCCCTAAATCGTGGCATGTTACCCCTTAATTGGGGCATATTACATTAGTATTGTTATTTTATTTATGTCAGCTTGGGTCCATTAGTTGTAATGGTACCTCCCAGTCTCCTATACACACACACACACACCAAGGATACATTTTCATTTGGAATCATCATGTATTTGTGAATTCATGTAATGTATAAGGAGGTTTCACCCTCGAACAGGCTTATTATCTAAATTTCTCTCTTTGTCAAGGCGTGGAGTACTTATTCTGAGGTTTTTATGCTATTTTGATATTTGGTTCTTAACAACTCTCTTTTATATCTCTTTTTGTTGGGGAGTGTTGCCCTTTTCTATTCTACTCCGCTCGCTTATCTAATCTAATGGCCTCGCACACTTTGGGTACCTGACAGGGCTCCACGTAGGTTTTCTACATCAGGGGAAATCTTAACTACCATAGCCAGCTCATATTTTGGTTATCCCATGTCTTCATCTGCTACTGGCAGTAATAATTTTGGGAGATATCCTGGTGGTTCCTTTCTTACTTCTGGTGGGATTCTTCTTGATTTCCTACGCAATTGAAAAAACTTGGACTGGTGCACTCAACTAAAAAAACTCGAACCGACACACTCAACTGACAAAACTCAGATCGGCGTGCCCTTAACCGCCTTTAGACTTGGTGTCTTTCTCAACAAAACCTAGTTGGTTGCACGCACTATGACATTCTTTCGCATGTCTCCTTAGGCGCTCGCAAAACTATTAGATGAGCATGAACAACTTTTTTTTGTGCGTGCACACAAAAAGGGACCCAAAACTTTGGGTGCCAACAACAACTTTCTTACCCACATGAGTGTCTATTATATATTCATCTTTTGTAGTTGAGAGTGAAACTATATATTGTCCCTTGTTCATCCAACTTGTTTCTCCTCCACATAGGTTAAACACATAACCACTCATATATCTTCTATTATCTAGATCTCCAACTTAGTCTGCATCAACAAATCCATGTATATCCAACACTTTGTTTGCACTAGGTTTTCCTTGGTATAAAATTCCATAATTTGTAGTGTTATGCAAATACCTAAAAACTCTCTTTACAAATATCCAATGCTCCTTCCTTGTTTTTGACATATTCTTGCTCAAAACTCTCATTGAATGTGTAATGTCCAATATAGTACAGGACATTTCGTGCATCAAACTACCAATAACAATAGCATAGGGAATACAAGACATGTGTTCTTCCTCTTCCCGTGTCTTCGGACAATGATCTACAAATAACTTTACACCCACAAGGATAAATACTTTGATCAATTTACATTCTTACATATTAAACCTCTACAATATTGTCTCAATATATTTCTTTTGATTCAACCAGATTTTCCTATTTGCCCGGTCTCTTTTAATTTCCATGCCCAAAATAAAATATACAGTTCTAAGATATTTCATATCAAATTTAGAGGACAACTGAGTTTTGATATCCTTGATTATTCCCTTGTTTCCAATCAACAACATTTCATCAACACACAAGACCACATAAATAAAATGATCACCAACTAATTTGAAATATACACAATGATCATTTTTTCTCCTTCTGAAACCAAGTCCCAAAATATAATTATACAACTTTTGATACCACATTCTTGGAGATTTCTTTAATCCATATAAGGACTTTTTCAGTTTGCAAACCATCTCTTTCTTTCCCTTTATCACAAAACCTTCTAGTTGTTTCATGTAGATTTATTCCTCAAGATCCCCATGTAGGAATGTTATCTTTATTTCCATATGTTCTACTTATATATCAAAATAAACAACAACAGAAAAAAAGAAATATAATAGAAGTCAATTTAGCAATAGGAGAAAAATGTCACCAAAATCAAATCTCTCTACCTGGGAATATCCCCTTGCTACTAGATGAACTTTATACTTCTCCACTTTACCTTCTACATTTAACTTCTTCTTAAACACCCATTTTCCACCAATAAGATTACTTCCATCTAGAAACTCAACTAGATCCCAAGCCTTATTCTTATCCAAGGTCAACATTTATTCAATCATTGCCTTCTTCCAAAGCTTGCCATCCTTTGAATCCACTTCCTCCCTAACAATTTTGGGATCGTCGTCAATAATAGATAAATCAAAACTAGAATGAAAACTAGGTGGAGTATACCTTTATGTTTTCCTTCTTTCCCGAACCAATCTCCTCAATACTATATTATGAGGTTCTTGTTCTTCTTCTAATTCATGTTCTTCTGTTGAGTGAGATTCTTCACCCTCTAACTCAAACTCTAATGTCTCTAGTTCTTTTTCCTTTAATAGGACTTTCTGCTTGGGAACATCTTTAATATTTTTAAAGACAACATCCTGACTATAAACAATCTTCTTAGTTACTAGGTTCCAAAGTTTATATTCTGTCATACCATCTTTCTAAATAGTAAAGATACGCTTTTCAACTTTATTATCTAGCTTACTCCTATTTTTATTTGGAACATGTACATAACATCACAACCAAAAACTCTGAGATGTTCAAGATAGGGTTTTTTACCAAATCCATGCCTCATGTAGAGTTTTTTCCACCAACATTGATGGGGGTGATGTATTTACTAGGTAACATGCAATACCCATTTCCTTTGCTTACAATTCATGTCCTAACCCAACACCACTGAGCATGCTCCTTTCCTTTCCCATCAACATCCTATTCATCCTTTTTGAAACCCCATTCTATTGAGGTGTACATGGAGTAGTTTTCTACCTTGCTATACCGCAATTATTACATAATTATTCAAATTTGTCCCTACAAAACTCTTCACCATTATCTTTCCTCGACACCTTTATTTTTTTCTCTGTTTGATTCTCGACAAGAGCCTTAAACTCTTTAAATTTAACAAAGACCTAATATCCCCCCTTAAGAAGGATTGAAGGATTGAAGGATTTACAAATTCAACACAATAGGAGAACGAAGGAGAAATCAGAGCATATCCCCCCGTTAATGACAACTTCATGAACTCCTAAGATAGATCGAAGTTTAGAAAACTTCACTTATGTAAGATACTTCGTGAAAATGTCATCAACTTGATCTTTTGTAGGGAAAAATAACACTTCAATAACTCAATCATGATGAAGTGCATGTGTAGCTCAATGTGTTTGTTGCACTGATGTTTAACTAGATATCTGTAGAGCTTGATGGCACTATGATTGTTTCACCAGAGGGTGGTCGGATGTTGTTGCTGAAATCCAAACTCTGAAAGGATCTGTCGAAGCCACAAGGCTTCCTAATTTGCATTAACCATTGCTCGGTACAATGATTTTGTTGAAGAAAAAGAAATAGTTTGTTGTTTCTTACAGGCCCAAGTGACAGGTCCTGAACCAAGGCTAAAAACATAACCTACAGTAGGCATTCGATCATCAGGGTCATCGTCCCAATCTAAATAAGTGAAACCAACTGATAAAGGAGTCCCCCCTATGTTGTAATGTATCCCTAAATTAACTATACCCTGGAAATACCGAAGTATCCTTTTAGATGCTTTCCAATGGATTTCATGGGTTGTTTTCATATATCGGGAAACAAGACCAACATCAAAGGAAAGATCAGGATGGGTGTGAGTCGAGTATAAGAGGCTACCAACTAACTAACGATACAAAGTGGCATCAACTTTGGAAGAAGTATAGGTGGAAACAAGTTTGACTCCAAATTGGAAGGGAGATGGGGTTGGTTTTGAATATTCCACGTAAAAGCAATAAATAAGGTAATAATCATACTTAGACTCAGAAACAAAAATTCCTTCCTTGGTTTGCAAAACTTGGAGACCAAGGAAATAGTGCAAATAGCCTATGTCGGCCATTTCAAATTTATTCTTGAGGCTAGATTTCACATAGTTTAAAAGTTTAGGGTCACTACCAATAAGGATAAGGCCATCAACATAAATAAAAAGGATTATGAGATGGCTTCCTACTTTCTTGTTATAGACATTAGGATCAGAATGGCATCCAGAAAATACGGTGTCAAGAAGAGAGTTGTCAATTTTGGCATACCAAGCTCGGGGAGCTTACTTAAGACCATAAAGAGATTTCTCAAGGTGAAAAACAAGGCTAGAGTCATTATGGACATAGCCAAGAGGTTGTTCCATGTATATTCCTTCTTGCAAATCCCCATGCAAGAAGGTGGATTTGAAATCCATCTAATGGACCTCCCACTTATGTGAGGCTGCAAGGGCTAGAACAAGGCAAATGGAATTCATTTTGGCTATAGGGACAAAGGTTTCATTATAGTTCATTCCTTCAACTTGGGAAAATCCTTTAGAAACTTATCAAGCCTTGTGTCTTTCAACACTTCCATTCTATGCATACTTAGTTATGTAGACTCATTTACATCTCACAAGTTTTATTCCTTTCAGAAGAGGTACAAGATCCTAGGTAATGTTTTCCATTGAAGAATGATACTCTTCATTTATTGCTATATCCCAATCTGTATGACCTAAAGCTTCTACAAATTTCTTTGGATCATGAGTCTCTGAAACTTGAGACAAAAGAGACGAATCTCGTTGGAACTGTGAATGTGTCCAACGTTGATTTGAAGGATCACCAACTACTTCTCGTGTGGAACGGACCCATCTAGGAAGCAGTGGTGATGGTGTAGGTTCGGGTTCAATGGACTCATATGGAGGAACGTGAGTAAGAGAAGGTGGATATTCATCCTCACTATCATCATCTAAATAAGAAGAAACCCAAATAGAAATAGAAGAAGGCACAAACGTCGAAGATGGCTTGCGAGACGAAGAAGAAACAAATATTGAATTAGGCTCACGGGACATGAGATATTAATCAAATTTAACATATATTCTAATAATAATTTAATTACAATGAGGTTGAAAAAGTCTATAACCTTTGACATCTTCATAATAACCAAAAAATATACATGTCTCACTTTTAGGCCACAATGTTTTCCTTTTCTCATTAGGAATGTGAGCCCATGATATACTTCCAAATACATGGAAGTGTCTAACATCTAGCTTAATTTTATTCCATGCTTCTTTCGATGTTATATTTTTTAGAGCCTTTGTGGGAGTGTGATTTACTATGTAATTTGCACAGTTAATGGCTTCCACCCAATACTTTAGACTTACTCCCTTAGATTGGATCATACAATTACCCATTTCTTTTAATGTGTGGTTCTTTCTCTTAGCAGCACCATTTTGTTGTGATGTATATGGAACAGTGTGTTTCATTTGGATGCCTTGTGCAGTGTAGTAACTTGTAAATTGAATTTTCACATATTTTCCTCCATTATATGTTCTTAACCTTTGAAGTTGATGTCGAGATTGCTTTTCTACAAGGGCCTTGCAGGCCAAGAACTTGTCAAAAACTCCACTCTTAAGTTTTAAGAAGTAAACCCAAGTGCATTTGGAAAAGTCATCAATGAAAGTTAAGAAACACTTGCACCCAGAAAAATAAGGAGAAGAAAGTTAACCACTCAAGTCACTGTGAACAAGATGCAAAGGGGTTGAGGCATGCCAAGAAGCACGTTTGTCAAAATTGTCCTGATGATGTTTGTCGAGAACAAAATTGGCACAAACACCATCTCTGAAAGAAATAAGAGGAAAACCAGTCACCATCTTTTGATTACATAGTTGTTGCAATGAGAGATATTTTAGATGACCAAACCGCTCATGCCAAATTTTTCTCAAGTATTCGCTATGAGAAACAAAAATTGATGGAAAATATGATGACCCAAAGTTGTCAAAATTGTACAACCTCATAATATCATCAGCAATTCCACATACAAGAACATATTGAGGATCTTTTAGATCCTTGATTACAACTCGTTGAGGTGAAAACTTTATGGTTTTACCTTCAGCTAAATGAGTGATGTGATATACTGATAGAAGGTTGCAGCAAAGACTTGGAACACATAATACATCATTGAAATGACCATTATCTACATGAACTGTTCGATACCATGCAACACTAAGAGATCTATCATCACCAACAAATATTTTCTTGGTGTTACATTCATTAAGAGCATAACATATGGCTTTATCCTTAGTCATATGATAAGATGCTCCAGAATCAATAAGTCACTCATCAGTGGAAGAAGTAGAAGTTGCATTAAAGGAGAAACCAAAAGTAGAAAGTGCATGTCTATGAGAAGAAGAAAAAGAAGAATCAATATGCATGTTGTGCTTCTTCATCATTGCTTCTCAAGTTGTCATCTTCTTAAAACATTTGGACTCATCATGACCATCTTTCCCACAAAATTTGCAATGTCTATCAGTCTTCTTATTTGTATAGTTTGCCCCTTTGTCACCATTAGGAGCGGAAGCTGGTTGAGAGGGTTTGGGACCCTTGTTTTTCTTGTTGTTGTGGCGAGGATGTTGTTTCTTGGGATTATTATATTTAACTTTTTGTTGGACCACTAAGGCATTGTTGGATGTACTTGTAGTGCTAATCAATCCAAGTTGTAGAAGCTTACCTTGCTCTCTAATCAAAGCATCACAAAAGGACTCAAGAGTGGGTTTTTGATAAGAAGTCCCCGGAGCTTCTTTTGTGGAATAAAAGGTAGATACAAAAACATAATATGCACTACCAAGATTAGCAAGAATAACATGTATGCATCTATATTCTGGCAGATCTAGTTGGAATTTGATACACAAAAGTTTAAGTGTTTTGAACTTAGACAAGTAATCTTCAATGCAAGGAAAATCATTTGGACTTAAAGTCATTAATTGATTTTCGAACGGGTGATCTCGAATAATATTGTGTTTACCAAACACATCTTCAAGTTTTTCCCAATCTTTATTAGGGCATCAAGTCCTTGAAGGTGAAACCTTAAATCAGGAGAGATGGACATTTTAATTAGTCCATGGGATTCGTCTTTCCTATTAATCCATTTGTCTTACTTGTCATCATGAGTGGGTTCTTCTTCTTTTCCCAAGGTAATTCGGTACAATCCTTTGCTTCTTAATAAATCATTCATATGGGATTTCCATTGGAAGTAGTTAGTACTAGTAAGAAAAATATCACTAAGGGATTTCATATTAAAATATGCAAAAAAATTATGAAATCGATCGTCCAGATAGAAAGATCTTGAAAAAACAGGTTGTTTAAAAAAAAATGGCACTGAAAATGGACTTCGGATGTGAAAGTTATGCCCTTTTGAAAAAAAAGGCAAAAATGGTAACCAAAGAGCCACATGGAAAGTATAAGATGGTCCACGTGGCGAAAACCCTCCTAATAGCCTCAGTTTTATAAATAAGTTGCTTATGAAGTGACCCACTTTTATAGAATAAGCAAGGATCACTTTTACAATGAAGTTGCTTTATAAATGAAAGTTGCATGCAAAATAAATAACTTAAGATATTAAAGCTACCTATAGTGATTCACTTTTATAATTTAAGTGAAATACACTTTACACTGGATGCATGAACTTTTTCAAAAAATGTAACAAAAAAAAGACTTTAACTCAAGACCTCTTACTTAATAAAGCAACTTTTAACCAAGTGAGCTAGTGAAAAACATATTGTATTGTTTAGGAGGATTGTTGTTGTTGTTCAAGACGACCTTGGAGAGTGTGCTCATAAAAAACTATTTTCACACAAGAAAAAAAAATTGCTTCTCGATGGCAACAAGGGTTAGATCTCGGTTAGCTTACCAGGAAAATGCAAGTTTTCCCTCTATTTCTAATTTATCGAGATCGTACAGAGTGCATGACAAAGAGAATATGTAGACAGGAGAACCATTTCTGACTTGTTTCTGATTTGTCGAGATCGCACAGGGCGTAGGGAAAAGAGAATACGCAAATAAAAAAGAGTAACAACTTGGAAATAAAAAACATAAAAATGAAATATTGTCTCTGCAAAAAATTAAAAGGGTGTATTCGAGCTTTATACCTTTGGATCTGACTAAAATGGTCATATCTTGGGAAAACAAAAACCTTTTCAAGTGAAACGAAAAAAGCGTTTGTAACTGAAACAAGTGCTCCATACGCAATGGAATGGCCCTCCTAGCCTAGAAATGTACAAAAATGTTGGAAACTAGATATGAGGCAACATGGCTTCACGATCTCGATCTATAGCAGGAGAGGGTCTTCAAATGTGCTTTAATACCATGTTTGACAACACAAGTATTCCAACAGAGGACGAACACCTTCAGTAACCACTCGCACAACTAGATCAAAGATTAACACATCAATGTTTCATGTGGTAAAACCCCTACAGGGAAACATCCATGGCCCCAACCAACATGGCCACTTGGAGCAATTTATTAATGCAAAAGAAAAATTTACAGAGAGATTTACAAGAGAGTTTATCACAATCGATCATCAACAAATGACCATCCATGCTCTTTAAATAAAGATCATGGACCAATTGGGTGTTCAGCCACGGATCAATGTAGCCATTAATATCGAGGAGAATATGATCTGTGAGATCACTCTATGTCGGGAACATATCACGACCATCGAATTTCCTAACTACAAATGCATATTAAAGAAACACACTAAGAAACACACGTTTACTACACATTAGACCAAATTGATACTAACTAACTCCTAGGTGTCTAAATATCCTAACAATTAATCCATGTGTTCTTTGAGAAATCATCAATGAATAAAACATAGTACACGGATTTACCTAGGGATGGAACATGCATAGGTCCAAACACATCATTGTGTTCTAACTCTAAGATTCGCTTTGCTATTGTACCACTAGATGAGAATATAACTTGATTATGTTTACCATATATGCAATGTTCACATAAATCAAAATCTAGTGTGCAACCAGACATACCTTCAACCATACATTTACCATGTAGTGGTCAAAGACCCTTCTCTCTGATATGTCCTTGTATTTTATGCTAGAACATTGTGTTTTCTCTAGAGACAGTAAGGGTTTTGCCTTCTTCATTTCTATCCTCGGTAACAACAGAACTATTACACCCATTACTAATAGTGCTTCTGAATAAATTGTACAAAGTTTCATCCTGAACTCCCCTCATCAAAACCATTTCTCCTCAAACCATCTTGTAGGTTTCCTTTTCAAACATAGTACGTACACCTGCATCACTCATCGTATTTACAGATATCAATTTTCTATCCAACTCTAGAATGTGCAAAACCCATGGGAGTTTTCTAATCCTTCCATACTTGAGCAACAATTTGACTTTTCCTCGTCCTGTGATTCTAGCTATCATTTCATCCCATAGGGAAAAATCAGCTCCATTATACTTTTCATATTCACAAAACCACTCCCTATTGGGATTCATATGAAAAGAATCACCCGAATAGATCAAACATACATCATGATCTGCATGTGTGCTTGAAGAAGCCAAGTAAATATCTCCTCCTTCCTCTGAGGAGGTCTTCCCTTTTGTGAAAGGAACATCATCATATCCTTTCACTCTCTCAACACTTTTAGATCTACAATCCTTCTTATAATGGCAAGTTTTACCACATTTC
>ML811056.1:110015-125059 GCA_009831015.1 Picea engelmannii
TTGATCCATGCATGTGTAGAAAACATATCCCCCTATCCAACTATACCGAGCACTCTTCTGAATAATCTTCCTTCTTTCTCGGGGAGATAGATGTGGAGGTACCTTCCTTGCAACCAAATAATTAGCAATGTCTGCATACCAAGGTGAGTGAGCAGATACTGCAAACAAATGTTCATCTGGAAAGGAATCATCTACAAGTGAATTATCATCGTTTATATGAAATCTTGAGAGAAAATCAGCAACCACGTTTTCTTTTCCTGGTCTATCTACTATAGTGATGTCAAATTCTTGTAGCAATAACAACCATCTTGTTACTTGGGCATTAGTAATAGGTTTATTCATCAAATATTTAATTGTTGTATGATCAATATGAATAAAAGTAGGATAACCAGTGATATAATGCCTGAATTTATTGACCGCATAAACTACTACCAAGAATTCTCTTTCAGTAACTGTATAATTTAACTCCGCAGGAGCCATGTTCTTGTTGATATAGTATATAGCATAGGGATATTTATCCTTTGATTGCCCTAGCACTGCACCAATTACAGTCTCTAAGGCATCTAAAGAAATATGAAAAGGCTAAGCCCAATTGGGCCCTCTCAAAATGGGAGTTGTGGGCAATTTTCATTTCAGATCTGCAAAAGACAATTCATAATTGTTAGTCCAATGAAAGTCAACATATTTTGTTAATAGAAAAAATAAGGGAGAGGCAAGTTTGGAAAAAAAATTAATGAATCTCCTGTAATATCCAGCATGCCCTAAAAAACTTCTTACCTCTTTCTGGGTTGATGGGGTTGGAATGTCCAAAATTACCTGGATTTTGGTTGCGTCTACCTGAATTCCTGCATGAGAAATGAAGTGTCCCAGCACCACACCTTCACTCATCATCATATGAAACTTTTATTTACTTAGAGAAAGATGAGACTGTATACATATTTTCAGCACTTTTTCCAAATTAGACAAAGCTTCATCGAAATCAGTACCATAAGGTGTAAATTCATCCATGAATATCTCCATACGTCATTTTCCATATCAGAGAAAATACCAATTACAACTCTCTGGAAAGTGGTTGGTGCATTACACAAACCAAATAGGAGAACTTTGTAGGCAAATGTACCCCAAGGGCTAGTAAAGGTGGTCTTATCTTGGTCCTGTGGAGAAATTTTTATCTGGTTATAGCCACTAAATCCATCTAGAAAAGAAAAAATCTTTTTCCCAGATAGGTTGTCTAGAACCTGATCAATAAATGGCAGAGGGAAATGATCCTTCTGTGTGGCCTTATTCAGGGCTCTATAGTCCACACACACTCTCCTTTTTTCCATTATTTTTAGGGACGATAACCAATGGTGAAACCCAATCGTTGTCTGATATAGGGTAGATGAATCCGGCATTTAGAAGTTTCTGAAGTTCTTCCTTAACAATCTCTTTAAGATTAGGGTTCATCCTCCTTTGGGGTTGGAAAATGGGTCGGCATTATTCCTTGATGTATATATGGTGGGTTCATAGTTCAAAGTAAATTACTTTCATATCCATGTAATCCCAGGAAAATGCTTCCTTGTGTTCAATTAATAACTTCATCAAATGGTGAGTTTCAACAGAAGATAAATCAGGATTGATGTTCAGGGTTTTTCCAGGTTCGATTTCTACAGCGATGCTCTTCGAACTAACTTTAGGAAATAATTTAGTTGTTTCCGTAATTGTTGTTTCAACATTTGTTGTTACAGTGTTTTGCATTACAGTTGAATCAACTTGATTTACAGCAGTTTCAGAGAAAATTTATGGGCTCATTCCTTCCTGGGGAATAGGGTCGAAGATTCTACTCAATCGATGGTGCGTGTTTCGTGTAACAGCAGAGGGGTCACTAATAAAGTTATTGATTAGCTCATCCTCTGTCTCGTCTTTGAAACTCAGGGATTTTCCTATGGTTAAAATAGGCAGAGAGATTTCATCCTCAATGTCTATCCATACAGAATTTTCGGGTTCCACACTGGGCGTAGCATGAGGATAAAGGGTAAGTTTGTTGGTATCATAACCATCAGAGATGGTCATTGAACCACATCTACAACCAATGAAAGCATCAGCTGTAGCTAACCATGGTCTTCCTAGAATTAGAGGATGCCCCCCCAGATGGGTTTTGGGTTTCAATACGACAAAATCAACAGGATACTCCCATGAATCAATTGAAATAACTAGATCATTGATTACTCCTTTTGGTCTGATAGTAGAATGATCAACTAATTCTAAAACAGTAGGAGTAGGTCGGACTTGTGTTCTGAGTTGCAGCAATTGTGTAGTCTCTATTGGCATAATGTTAATTACTGCCCCTAAATCAACTAACACATGGGGAATACATGTCTGTCCAATTTTGACAGTGACTGTAGGGTTTCCTGGGTCGCCATATTTAATAGGTGGGGTCTTTCCTAACATCAGTTTAGACAATTCTCCCACTATGTGTACTATGAGGGGGTCCCTAGGTTTCCTTCCAAGCCTTTTGATACAGAGGTATCTCACAGTCTTTGCATAAATAGGGACATCCCTAATCGCTTGCAATAGTGGAATGTTAACATGCAGATTTTGCAATTCTCCTAAGAGATTGAAGGATGCTAATTCAACAGTTTTGGTAATTTCCAGTCTGTTAATTCTATGATAGGTTGGTCAATTTATTCTGTATCAGCAGATGGTTTTTCCCCCGATTCCTTGTCTGATTCTAAAGATAGAGCATCTTCAATTATTGGCTCGACTATTCTCCCTGATCTTAATTTTATCTCATCACAAGGCATAGGAGTAATAGACGGAGATGGCACATTGTGTATATCAATATTCTGAATGGCCTTATTATTTGGATTTGGGTTAGGTTGCACAGGCATCTGAGGTCGTAAGGGAGGATTGTTATGTGGGGAATTGGGAGGTAACTGCAGCTTTTGCTGCTGGTACTAGGGTTGGAACTGTTGTTGATAAGGGTTCGGTTGGTGATGGTTTTGATAAATAAGTTGTTGTTGAGGACCTCTCCAATATGGGTTCCATTGCCCATGGTGATTCTGTTGTTGGGGCATAGGTAACCATGGATTGGGATCCTGATAAGGAGGGGGCGTATGATTTGGAGGGGGGGCATTCATCTGGCCATATTGAAGCTAATTGTTCATATTATTCCAATAATTAAGTGTTGCAGGAGAGAATTGAGGGTTTGTACCTTGACCTCGTGGTTGCCATTGTCTCCCCTGTGTTATTGGATAGGCAACCTTTGCTTCCTCATTAGTCACCTTCATTGATGCTTTTACACCTAGTAAGGAGGGACATTTGTTAGTGGGATGATCTAGTTCACAAATAAGACATACCTGCACATTGTTCAGTGGGCACTCCCTTGGTGGATGTTTGTCTCTGCATTTCAAACAGAAAATGGAAAATGCCCAATCTGATTATGCTTGTTTCTGTTTGATCTACAAAGTATAAACTTGTGAAGCAAAAGAGTTAATCATTTATGTTTTGAACTCTTCTAACAAATTACCTATTTATGCTCTTGTTGCGCCTCCATTGGCTGATTTATGTACTTTTGAAAAATTGACATCCCTGGTAGCTGATTTATTCCTTGTAGATCCTCGAGAATATCTCTTACAAAGATTTACAATGTCTTCGTAGGATTCCTTAGATATATCTCCCTTTCCAAGCATTTTCATCATATCTAAACAATCATCTCTAACTCCTTTCAGCAAAATAATTTTCAGAATGTCCTTACTCACATACGGATGTCCTGACCTTTGTAGATTATACTGGAGTAGCTCCACAAAATCTTCAAGGGTCTCGTCCTCCTTCTGAGCCATCTTGAATAGTTCCTCTCTTTGTTCCCTCGTTCGGAAGTAGTCTTGGTATTTGTTCAGAAAAATCTGCCTCATTTGTCCCCATGTTGAAATATTCTCTCCTCCAAGGCTCATGAACCATATTAACGCGTTACCCTTCAATGTAGCTGGAAACAATTTAAATTTCTGCACAGTGGTGGTGTAGTCATAGCTTCTACACAGAATATCAAATTCAAACAGAAACTCATCTGGATCCTCAGTAGATAATCCATGGAAATTTGGTAGGGCTGAGAGAGGTATGTTCTTCATAGGAGCCATCCCCCGTGTGGGAATATCATAAATAGGAAAGACCAGGGTAGAGATAGTATTTTCATCATTTGCCTAGTCTTCATTGTTCGGTGGATTCTCACTGTGTAACTCTTCTTCATTATCTCCTTGATTTTCCATATGTTCTCTTTCTCTCCACTCAATACGGAAAGCGTCCCACTCCTCTTTAGTGACTATATATTTGTTGATCTGATAAACTGCGTTTTTTGGATTTTTCTTGTTCCGAGCTACACTTCCTTGATCTTCAATATTCTCTAGTGTTGCGTGCTGATTTGTTGGTGACAAATATTCAGCTTCAGCCCCTGATAAAAACGATGTCTCAAAATGGGGTAATTCTAATGACTGAGGAATATGTCTTCTTGGAGGATTTGAAGGGCAAAAGATAGATCCTAAAGAAGAATCTACTATGGCTATAATCTCATCAACAAAGGTTGGCCTTCCCAGTGCAGTGTTCCTTCCTCCACGTCCTCTGGTACCTGTAGGGTTAGTATTTTTGGGGATACATTCTCGTGTTCCTCGATTCATGCAGACTACTCATTCCTAAGAAAATAAAACTAATGTGCTTACAAGAATATCTAATTATCTTCCTCGGTAACGGTGCCAGAATGTTGGGCACTTTAATTGTCTAAATAAATAGATAATTAAGGTGTTCAATATAAATTGTCAAACCCAGGGAAGTTTTGTTATTGTAAGATAATTGTGCACGGTCTATGCTAGATTATGAAAGCAACACTAATCAAATTGCAGTAAGGTAAACTAAAGAAACAAAATTGAAAGGTTGAATACTTAACACAAGTTGTTGACACAGCTGGAGTTCTACAGAATTGAAATTACACTTTCATGATTGAAAACTTAGATTGATGGGTGTATAAGAATCCTGGATTATCTAATCTATCCTAATTTTCTATATCACTCTTGCAGAAAGAAGTTATGTGCTAATTGTTGAAATGAAACCTACTTAATTGCAGAAAGGGAATTCACACTTTTACTTTCTTTTCCTTGAAAACATAGATTTTAATCTAATGCAAAAAAGGGAAAGCAATCCTTGAGCAGTATTCAACAATTGATTCTAACTCTCATGAGACACATTTATGCGCATTTAACAGAAAGGAACTGACTGTAACAGCAAATTCATACTAGAAATGATAAACAGATAAACCATCCAAATCAAAGCGGTTTAATCTAAAACATCAAAACAGAGGGGAGTCTGTGAGGAAGGTGGGCCCTTTCCTTCTCACTGAATCCACTCGAAAATATGCTACAGTAGGTTAAAGAAACTCAATTCACTACTTTATTAATTCGAAAAAGGGGTTTAGATACAATATGCTCTTTGTTTACTCTTTGTTCCACAGCTAATCTTCGGTACCAATGATTACAAAAGATCTTCTAGTTAAAGATAGAGTCATTTAGTTAAAACGGACTCAGAAAGACCTTGAGAATTGGAGATTCTTAAGTTGTTTGTATGATATCAGGGATCTGTTATCATTACAAAATCTGTCAAATGGTCTTCATCTCCAGCGTGAGCAAAAACATGTAACATCTTTGAGGATTGCTCTTCAGGGTTCGAATTTACATGATAGACCAGCTTCCAAGATCGATGGACATCTGTTGCAGTGGGTGTAACAGCTTCCAAAAAAGGTGCGCAATTGATGTAGTTGTGTAACAGCATGCAGAGTTGGTGCACAACTAAAACAGTCAGTGTAACAACAGTGATTTTTCTTCAAGACTTGGTTGTTCTACACATTTTAATCATTAGTTGAACATTCATGGGTAAAATATGAGAAACGCTACCAATCAAACATGTTAAGTGAATACAATATAAAAGCAATATCAATGATTCATACCTTGGGAAAAAGGGTATTAGAAAACATTTAGTAGGCATTCAGCATAGAAATGGTAAGGTTGAATGAGCAAAAGATATAGTGAAAAAAGGATATTTTTGGGTCCTAACAATACCCTGTGCGCGCCCTTGAATAGGTCACATGAAGAGACATGTGGCCAAGCGCTAGCCTAAAGGGTTGTGTGTTGGCCCCTCTTCCGTAGGCATAGGTCACATGGCGCAAAATGCATAAAATCGCGCCCTATATATGCGCCTAGTATGTGGTTCCAGCCCTGTTCTTATGGCATCGGGTGCGCCAAAGACTAACTACGGATCTCGTGGCCCCCGCGATCGTACATTAGTTGGAGTGAAGCGCTTATGTTTTGGGTGTGGGCGTATGCGGCTACATAAACCATGGGCTGGGGCCTAGCCCCAGCCCTTTCCTCCCCGATTTAGAACATATTTTAACTTTAAATACATTTATTATGACATCATATCATAAGCAACACCCATGGCACGATGGTACTCAGCCCATTGTGAAAGCATTGAGCTTAGAGGAGAGGTCTCTGGTTTGATTCTGGTGGAGATCATAAATCTTTGCACGTACTGAACAAGCCTATCCATGGGTGCCACGTTGCACCCCTCCATTTATTGATTTCTAATGCCACGTGTCAGTTTATTGATCGCCCATGTGTTAGCGATGTACCTGCCAACTGTCTTCCTAGTCAGTGTCGTACCCTACCATGTGTCACCGTACTGTGATGCCATGTGGAACATGTACGAGTGTGCCACATGTCACCCTTCCAGTGGTGACACGTGTCACATTTTGGTTAATCCATGTCAATTGTACAGAGCCCACTATGCCTCTTTCACGTCAACATGATGATTTCATGCTGATGTCAACGTTAACTTTATGTCTGTTGACTTTTTGCCTATTTGAAAAAATAGTCAGAGTGCGATGACTCTCTCATACGGCGCCCGTTTGAGAAAGTAAATATATGTTCGAAATCAGCGCGACAAGCCGAACGCAATGGCATTGGTTTATCTGATTCTGAGAACTTTCATTTTTTAGCATTTTCTAGACCTAGCAAGCCTCCTAGATCCGATTCTAGATCACACCTCCCCACTAAAGGACCTTTTGGTCCCCAAAAGGTTACTGACCAGTTAAAAAGCTCGGGATAGGCCACCCGGCTTGTCCTATGTCTCTAAACTCTGTCCTGTGCACCTGTCTCATCAAGATCAACTGTAACACAATCATGACAACTAACAGCATATTGTTAGCCATTTGAACCTTGTCACATTTTACTGAAGCCACTATCATCCATGTAGACAACAATACTAATGATAGCATCAAAAATATGACTGCAAATGAGCTGATGTACTTATAATATTTGCACGACATGAGCTTAGCTTGAAGCAACCTGTGATTGATTTTCCATTCTACAATCATTTCTTGTTCTTGCTTAAGATATATTACTTCATTTGAAACAATTATTGGTTTGTTGCTTGCTTGAACTATCTTCTTTAATTGTTTCATTGTTTGAAGACTTTTATTTGCCTTAACATGATGAGAATGAACCACATAATCTTGACCTGCTTTGGTTAATTGATATTGATTCTTTGTCCTATAGAAGATTTCCTTTCAATCATATAAATATGGACTACCTAAGACCATTCCACATTCTCTTAATGCAACTACATCACATGTTACCGCATCCACATACTTAGATGAAATTGCAAATTTGATTGTGCATTGCTTTGTTATGTGCATTTGATGATGATTGCTTATCCATTTAAGTGTGTAAGGCTTATGATGTACTTGTGTTTTTAACCCCAATTGCTTAACCAATTCTTCTGATATTAGATTAGATTGAGATCCATTGTCGATTAATGTGTCTATCTTAGTGTGTCACATGATTACCCTTATATGAAACAAGTTACTTCTACAATCAATGCCTTCACCAATTTTACCTGTCATACCAACCAATGAGAGCTTTGATTCATCATATGAATCTGATCCCAAGTCTATGGGTCTTGTTGTCGCTGCAACTGTTTGCCTCCCTTTCTTTTCCTTGAACCACTTTGGCCTCTTTTAGGGATGCAACTGCCAAAAACTGTCCTCATCATGCCCCTCTTTCTTCCAATTCTTGCAAGACGGCCTCTCTTCCTTTCTCGCCACTAAACTTTCCTTTTTTCCTGTCCAATTCCTTTTGTTCTCTTTCTTGGAAGATGATTCCCCTTATACACCTTCTTTCCCTACTTCAATGTATGTCGCTTGAACAGAAATCTCATCAAGGTTAGTGGGTCCAAACATTAATATAGTGTTTCCAATATGTGGAGGTAAACCTCCTATATACTTCATAAGGGTTTCTTATGTATGTAAAGGGATATCTAACATCAATGCCATTTTTCGAAATCCATATGTACTCTTGCATTGTTTGTCATTTTCTTAGTTTTAAAGATTGTCACTCAATTAATTATTTTTCTTTATAACCCAAAGAATATAATTCCTTCCTAAGTGCAGAAATGAAACTTTTCCATGATGGAAATACATTACCCGCTTGTTGTGTTATGTTTTACAACCTACTTTTCCACCAAATGAGAGTTGTACCTGCAAGTCTCAAAGATGCCAACTTGATTTGTGTGGCCTCATACTTGATATGTTGCACACTACAATAAACCTCCATCTGCCTGACCCAATTGGCAAGTCTCTCTGCATTAACTTCACCATCATATATGGGTAACTCAAATTTAACATCAAGTTTTAATAATGGCATTTCATTCTTATCTTTATGAACATGTTTCTTTGCATTGGATTTAGAACTTGAACTTGAAGAAGAAGGAGGTGATGATGGAGGTGAAGGAGGAATCTGAGGAGGATCCTCTACTTCTTCACTTTTTCCCTTTAAATATCCACCCAAAACTAGTTTCTTACGTTCCAAGTAATCTTCATACAAAACTTTCATCATCTCTGACATAGAAAATAAATATTTTCGAAACTCTTTCTCATCCTGAGAAAGTCCCTCTTTCGATGCCATCTTTTCGATGTGAGAAGCTCTCTTTATCAATCCAATTAATGATTCTCTTGAACAAGATCGCCTTCACAACGTTGTATCTTTTCCCTGGTTAACATGCAAACCTCAAATCCAAATGTCAACTAGCTTTGATACCACTTGATCCGTAAATATCTTTTAATGACTGTGGTTGAGTTATTATGCATGTGTTTATTAACCATTTAAGAAGCTTAATTAAAGAGGAAGAAGATATGAGAATATATCATAGCCTTAAACACATATACAAAACTGAAATGAAGCAATAAGAATAGCAAACCATAACAAGAGAAGTGATAACGGAGTTCGACAATCTTGCCTACGTCTCTGGGCCTTTGTCTCAGTAGGTGAGGCTTCTTTATTTTTGTTCAAAGCTCAATTAGTACATCATAGTAGTGCCATAAGGATTCAATACTGATCTGATCTTTTTCTCCCAGATCTCTAGAACCCAACAGAAGAAGCGGCACTCAAAATGGATGACCGGAGCTCCCATAAATGGCCTGCAAAGGTGCGCTCCTCAACAGCTTCCCTACATAAAAATGGCTTTGGCTTGGCTTTACTTTAGCATAACTCTGCTCTAACTATTCTTACATGGCCTTAAGTATGCTTGGTTTATATAGGCCTGAAGTTGGTTATCATCCCCCAACTTCCTCCCAAAATCTGGCCTCAAAAAGAGCCCAATATCCCCCAATAATAGGCAAAATCATCTATTGACATGCCAAAAATCTATTAAAATCCATTAACATAGGGTAAAAAACCCACTTTGGTTTAATTATAGGGTTTTTCCCCTCATACCCTACGCATGTGCCCTTGAATAGGTCACATGAAGAGACATGTGGCCAAGCGCCATCCCAAAGGGTTGTGCACTGGCCCCTCTTCCGTAGGCATAGGTCACATGGCGCAAAATGCATAAAATTGTGCCCTATATATGCATCAGTCTGTGGTTCCAGCCCTGGTCTTATGGCATCGGGTGCACCAAATACTAGCTCTGGATCCTGTGGCCCCCACGCTCGTGTATTATTTGGAGTGAAGTGATTGTGTTTTGGGTGTGGGCATATGCGGCTACATAAATCATGGGATGGGGCCTAGCCCCAGCCCTTTCCACCCCGATTTAGAACATATTTTGACTTTAAATACATTTATTATGTCATCATATCATAAGCAACACCCATGGTGTGATGGTACTCGACCCATTTTGAAATTGCTGAGCTTAGAGGAGAGGTCTCTGGTTTGATTTTAGTGGAGACCATAAATCTTTGCACATAGTGAACAAGCCTATCCATGGGTGCCATGTTGAACCCCTCCATTTGTTGATTTCTGATGCCATGTGTCAGTTTGTTAATCGCCCATGTGTCAGTGTTGTACCTTCAAACTATTTTCCCAGTCAGCGTCGTACCCTACCACGTGTCACCGTACTGTGACGCCACGTGGTACTTGTACCAGCATGCCACGTGTCACCCTTTCAATGGTGACACATGTCACATTTTGGTTAATCCATGTAAATTGTATGGAGCCCACTATGCCTCTGCCACGTCAGCATGATTATGTCATGCTAACATCAGCATGATTTCATGCTGACGTTAGCATGATGTCATGCTAACATCAACGTTTCTTTTTGTCTGTTGACTTTTTGCTTGTTTGGCAAAATCGTCAGAGTGCGATAACTCTCGCATACGATGCTCGTTTGAGAAAGTAAATATATGTCTGAAATCAACGCGATGAGCCAGACGCAATGGAATTGGTTTCATTTGATTCTGAGAACTTTAATTTTTGATCCTTTTCTGGACCTAGGAAACCTCCTAGATCTGATTCTAGATCACACCTCCCCACTAAAGGACCTTTTGGTCCCCAAAAGGTTACTAACCAGTCAACAAGCTCAGGAAAGGCCACTCGCCTTGTCCTTTGTCTCTGAACTCTGTCATGTGCACCTGTCTCATCAAGTTCAACTCTAACACGATCATGACAACTAACAACATATTGTTAGCCATTTGAACCCTGTCACATTTTACTGAAGCCATTATCATCCATGTAGACAACAATACTAATGATAGCATTAAAAATATGACTGCAAATGAGCTGATGTACTTATAATATTTGCACGACATGAGCTTATCTTGAAGCAACCTGTGATTGATTTTCCATTCAACAATCATTTCTTATTCTTGCTTAAGATCTATTGCTTCATTTGAAACAATTATTGGTTTGTTTCTTGCTTGAACTGCCTTCTTTAAATGTTCCATTGTTTGAAGAGTTTTATTTGCCTTAACATGATGAGCATGAACCACATAATCTTGACCTACTTTGGTTAATTGATATTGATTCTTTGTCCTATAGAAGATTGTCTTTCGATCATATAAATATGGACTACCTAAGACCATTCCACATTCTCTTAATGGAACTACATCACATGTTACCTCATCCACATACTTAGATGAAATTGCAAATTTGATTGTGCACTGCTTTGTTATGTGCATTTGATGATGATTTCTAATCCATTTAAGTGTGTAAGGCTTATGATGTACTTGTGTTTTTAACCCTAATTGCTTAACCAATTCTTCTGATATTAGATTAGATTGAGATCAACTGTCGATTAATGTGTCTATCTTAGTGTGTCGCATGATTACCCTTATATGAAACTAGTTACTTATAAAATCAATGCCTTCACCAATTTTAACTGTCATACCAACCAATGAGACCTTTGATTCATCACCTAAATCCAATCCCAAGTTTGTGGGTCTTGTTGTCACCGCAACTGTTTGCCTCCCTTTCTTTTCCTTGAACCACTTTGGCCTCTTCTCGGGATGCAACTACCAAAAAATGTCCTCATCGTGCCCCTCTTTTTTCCAATGCTTGCAAGAGGGCCTCTCTTCCTTTCTCGCCACTGAACTTGCCTTTTTGCCTGTCCTCTTTCCTGGAAGATGATTCCCCTGATACACCTGCTTTCCCTGCTTCAATGTATGTCGCTTGAACAAAAACCTCATCAAGGTTAGTGGGTCCAAAAATGAATGTGCAAGTAAACCTCCTATATACCTCATAAGGATTTCCTGTGTATGTAAAGGGATATCTAACATCAATGCCATTTTTTGAAAGCCATATGTATACTCTAGCACTGTTTGTCCTTTTCTTAGTTTTAAAGATTGTCATTCAATTAATTCTTTTTATTTATAACCCAAAGGATATAATTGCTTCCTAAGTGCAGAAATGAAACTTTTCCATGATGTAAATACATTACCCACTTGTTGCGTTATGTTTTGCAACCTGCTTTTCCACCAAATGAGAGTTATACCTGCAAGTCTCAAAGATGCCAACTTGGTTTGTGTGGCCTCATACTTGATCTGTTGCACACTGTAGTAAACCTCCATCTGCCTGACCCAATTGTCATGTCTCTCTGCATTAACTTCACCATCATATATGGGTAACTCAAATTTAACATCAAGTTTTAATAATGGCATTTCATTCTTATGTTTATGAACATGTTTCTTTTCATTGGATTCAGAACTTGAACTTGAAGAAGAAGGAAGTGATGATGGAGGTGAAGGAGGAATCTGAGGAGGATCCTCTCCTTCTTCACTTTTTCCCTTTGAATATCCACCCAAAATTGGTTTCTTACGTTCTAGGTAATCTTCATACAAAACTTTCATCATCTCCAACATATAAAAGAAAGCTTTTCGAAACTCTTTCTCATCCTGAGAAAGTCCCTCTTTCGATGCCATCTTCTCGATGTGAGAAGCTCTCTTTCTCAATCCAATTAATGGATTCTCTTCAACAAGCTCGCCTTCACCACGCTGTAGATTTTTCCTGGTTAACATGCAAAACTCAAATCCAGATTTCAACTAGCTCTGATACCACATGATCCCCAAAGATCTTTTAATGATTGTGGTTGAGTTATTATGCATGTGTTTATTAACCATTTAAGAAGATTAATTAAAGAGGAAGAATATATGAGAATATATCATAGCCTTAAACACATATATATAACTGAAATGAAGCAATAAGAACAACAAACCATAACAAGAGAAGTGATAACGAAGTTCGGTAATCTCGCCTACGTCTTCGGGCCTTTGTCTCAATGGGTGAGGCTTCTTTATTTCAGTTCAAAGCACAATTAGTACATCACAGCAGTGCCATAAGGCTTCAATATTGATCTGGTCTTGTTCTCCTAGATCTCTAGAACCAAACAGAAGAAACAACACTCAAAATGGATGACCGGAGCTCCCATAAATGACCCACAAAGGTGCACTCCTCAACAGCTTCCCTACATAAAAAAGGATTTGGCTTGGATTTCCTTAAGAATAACTCTGCTCTGACTATCCTTCCATGGCCTCAAGAAATCCTGGTTTATATAGCCCTGACGTTGGTTATCATCCCCCAACTTCCTTCCAAAATTTGGCCTCAAAAAGAGCCAAATGTCCCCCAATAATGGGCAAAATCCTCTATTAACAAGCCAAAAATCAATTAAAATCCATTAACATAGGTTAAAAAATCCACTTTGGTTTAATTATAGGGATTATCCCCTCATACTCCAGGCGCGCGCCCTTGAATAGGTCACATGAAGAGACATGTGGCGAAGCGCCAGCCCAAAGGGTTGTGCATTGGCCCCTCTTCCGTAGTCATAGGTCACATGGCGCAAAACGCATAAATCCGCGCCCTATATATGTGCCCAGTCTGTGGTTCCATCCCTAGTCTTATGGAATCGAGTGCGCCAAAGACTAGCTCCAGATCCCGTGGCCCCCACGCCCGTGCATTAGTTGGAGTGAAGCGCTTGTGTTTTGGGTGTGGGCGTATGCGGCTACATAAACCGTGGGCTGGGGCCTAGCCCCAGCCCTTTCTGCCTGCATTTAGAACATATTTGAACTTTAAATACATTTAATATGACATTGTATCATAAGAAACACCCAAGGCGCGATGGTACTCATCCCTTTGAGAAAGCGTTGCGCTTGGAGGAGGGGTCTCCGGGTCGATTTTGGTAGAGACCATAAATTTTTGCACATAGTGAACAAGCCTATCCATGGGTGCCACGTGGAACCCATCCAATTGTTGATTTATGATTCCATGTGTCACGTTTCTATTCGACCATGTGTCAGCGTCGTACCCTGTCATGTGTCTCTGTATTGTGGGGCCATGTGGCACCTGTACGAGCATGTCACATGTCACCCTTCCAGTGGTGACATGTGTCACATTTTGGTTGGTCCATGTCAATTGTACGTATCCCATTGTGCCTCTGCCACGTGTCATGCTACCACGTTAGCATGATGAGGTCATCATGATGTCATGTTGACAACAACGTTGACTTTTTGCCTGTTTTCTTTTTGCATGTTTGGAAAAATGGTCAGAGTGCGATAACTCTCGCATACGGTGCCCGTTTGAGAAAGTAAATATATGGCCGGAATTGGCGCGACAAGACAAACGAAATGGAATTGGTTTCATCAGATTCTGAGAAGTTTCATTTTTTAGCCTTTTCTGGACCTAGGAAGCCTTCTGGATCCGATTTTGGATCACACCTCCCCACTAAAGGACCTTTTGGTCCCCAAAAGGTTACTAACTAGTCAACAAGCTCAGGATAGGCCACCCATCTTGTCCTCTGTCTCTGAACTATGTCCTGCTCACCTGTCTCATCAAGATCCACTGTAACACAATCATGACAACTGATAGCATATTGTTACCCATTTGAACCCTGTCACATTTTACTGAAGCCACTATCATCCATGTAGACAAAAATACTAATGATAGCATCAAAAATATGACTTCAAATGCGCTGATGTACTTATAATATTTGCACGACATGAGATTATCTTGAAGAAACCTGTGATTGCTTTTCCATTCTACAATCATTTTGTGTTCTTGCTTAAGATCTATTACTTCATTTGAAACCATTATTGGTTTGTTGCTTGCTTGAACTGCCATATTTAATTGTTCCATTGTTTGAAGAGTTTTATTTGCCTTAACATGATGAGCATGAACCACATAATCTCGACCTGCTTTGGTGAATTGATATTGATTCTTTGTCCTGTATAAGATTGCCTTTCGATCATATAAATATGGACTACCTAA
>ML811057.1:9208-53317 GCA_009831015.1 Picea engelmannii
GTTAACATGCAAAACTCAAATCCAAACGTCAACTAGCTCTGATACCACTTGATCCGCCAGATCTTTTAATGACTATGGTTGAGTTTAATTTTGCATGCATTAATTAACCATTTGAGAAAACTTAGTGAAGAATGAGGAAAGAAAAGGAATTATGACAGCCATGTACACATATGCAGATCTGAAATGAAATAAAAGACAGCAAACCATAACACGCAGATTGATAACGGAGTTCGGCACAACTTTGCCTACGTCTCCGGGCCTTTTTCTCTGTGATGGAGGCTTCTCTATTTCTGTTCGAAAGTTCAAAAGTACATCACTACAATGCCGAATGGCTACAAGACTGATCTGGTCATGTTCGTCCAGATCTCTAGAACCATGCACAAAAAACGACACGCAAAACGGACGTCTGGAGCTCTCAGAAATGGTCTGACAACATCTCCTCCTCAACGGCTTCTCTGCCTCAAACTGGCTTTGGCTTGGCTTCTCCTCATCATATCTCTGCTCTGAATTCCCTCAAAGCTGTCCCCATGGTCTCAAACTGACCTTGGTTAAATAGTTGGGAAGGTAGATTCCCATCTCCAACTTCCTCCAAGAAGTTAGGCTCAAAAACCACCCAATAACTCCCAATTACATTAAAAATGGCTTAATTAATAACTAAATAACCAAATTTTAGTTATAATACCCACTTTATAACTATATTATATGGTTAATTCGGGCCTAAGCCCCCCGAGCTCTTGCGCGCGCACTTCTGGCATGGTCATATGCGTTTCATATGGCCTAGCGCTAGCCCTAAGGGCTAAGCGCTGGCCCTAACCCCTTCCGCGCTCTAGCACTTGGTCGCATGGATTTTGCATAGAATCGTGGGTCATTATTACAATACCCCCCCGCGCCATTTCAAAATGGTGGTCACATGGCATGTTACATAACCGTGGGCTTTACAAACCCACGTCCAACTGTTTACATTCATGCCCGTGCATATGGTGTGGTCCCATATAATACATAGAACCGAGGGTCGGGGCTAAGCCTCGGCTCTACCCCCCGCCAAATATTACATATGTCAATTTTAAATAAAATCAAATGCACACATATAATAAGAAATGAATGGCGGTGTAATGGTTGGGCATAGTTTGTTAAGGCGTAGCCGGTGGGGAGGTCCAGGGTTCGAATCCCCCGGACTCCATAAAACTTTTGAAACAACCATATTGACCAAAACCGGGGTGCCACATGGAAGCCCGTGATTGGGCCACGTGGCACCTCTACATCCAACCGATGCATGCCACGTGTCAATCGATGATTCGTCCACATCAACCAACCAGAATATGCCACGTGTCCATCGCTGATTCGCCCACGTCATCTGCCATGCGTCGTTTCCGTACGCTCTGTCACCTGCCACGACATTCGAGCCACGTCAGATGTTGACGTCATCCGTGCCATGTGTCACCCTTCCAGTGGTGACACATGTCACTTCAGGATTGGTCCAACCGTACGCCCAAAAAGCCAAATCTACCTGACATGTGTCACTAACCGAGGCTGCCACGTGTCGATGTATGGACCTGCCACATGTCGCATGTACGGACTTGCCATGTCGGCGTACGGACATGCCACGTGTCATCTATACGGACATGCCACATCAGCATCCGTACGGACTATACAGACTGCACAGTCAACGAATTTTTTCCCTATTTGCCTTATCAGATAGAATGCGATATCTTCTTCATACGAACTCTGTTTGACAAAGTAAATATACCACCGGAATCAGGAAGACGAGACGGACACAATGGCACAGGTTTCGTTAGATTTCGAGCACTTTCATTTTTGAGCATTTTTCAAGCCCTGTCAGGCTTCTGAATCCGATTTCGGATCACAAACCAAAAAAGTGAAACATCAAGGATCAAGTAAGCAAATTTTGGCATCACCTTTACCTTTCTTTGGCGAAAACCTCAAGTAGGATCACGACCATGTGAGAGAAGAATAAAGGCATACCCATGTTTACCTATATTTTTGCAAGCTTCTTTAATCCAAAGGTGGATAGGGTTGATGTAATCATCCTTCTCGTCATAATCATAGGACAAACCATCAGTGTTACTAATCAAACCATCCAACAAGAGGGACTCTAAGGCAACTCCAATAGAAACCTACAAGAAGATCATTGTTGCTCCTTTCTATTGTTGACCATATGTATGGATGAAATATGACAAAATTAGTCAAACCTGAAAAATATATAGATTCCCAACTCATGGTTGGTTGCACCTGTATGTGAGGTTGTAAATTCCTATCATAATCCCAAGGTTGAGCATGTTGATGTCTATGGGAAATTTTTTCTTCAAAACCATTAACACATGATGAATTTTCCTAAATGTGAAAGTCATGATTTAGGGACTTATATGGCTGATTTTTGTTGTTGTTGTTGTAAGTTGGCCGTGAAAAACCCCTACATGTACCTGTAAATCAACCTTATTGGTGGGATGACATGGTTGTCCTGCATAGTGAAGTTGGCTTTAAATTCAATGAATATGTTTGGTTGTCCACAAGACCACAAATTTGAAATTTTACCTTTAGAAACATCACGATTTGTATCATAAATGGGATCCCCATCAAAATAAAAACAACTTGCATCCCATTTATATCTTTCAATACAGAGAAGAGAATCAATATTTTCAATCTTTTTGTCATCATTCTCTTCATCAAATGTTTCTCTTCATAAAAAATTTCAAGCATGTAGTGGAAAATGTTGTATCTAGAAACAAACCAACAAGGACGTCCCTAGCAATGGCACCAAAATATTTTACTGCCTAAACTAGCAGCCTTTGTAGAGGTGCTAATGGGGATAAGCACAACACGATAAGCACACCACTACCACCTTAGCACCATTTCACCTTCAGTTTAGGCCATCTCCTTGAAGCCATGTGGGATATCCCAATCCATGGAAATGAACCTGTATAATACCTTGGGGTAGCTTACAATACAAGTCACTTAAAAAGCACACACCTCAATTAAAACATCAACCACCAATGATTGAATTTAGGTGGTGGTTGGTGGGTAAGCCCACCTTCCATAGTTATGAGAGCATGGGGGTTGAGTAGAAGTTTGGAAGAGTGTATAAGACTCAATCCTAATAGGATTTTGAACCTCATGAAAATTCGAACCATCTATTTTCCTATGCACTCACTTCATGTAAATTTGAAGGGACTTATTTTTTCATTGAAAAATCTCATGCATTCTCTCCTATCATCCACTTTTTTCCATTCATGATGCATGAGCATCACCAACAAATCAAGTGAGAAAAGTGAAGGACAACTGGATATGCACCAACGCATATTTTGGAGATATTTTGAATTTGAAAAGATGAGACATTAATGTAATATTTGGAAAATATATATTTGCTTTTATGGTTTCAAGATTGTAACGCAAATCTTGAGTGATTGCTCTCATCTGTCGGTTGTAGGAAATTAATGTAATGAATGTAAAGTAGATATAGGCTTTAATTCGATTAGATAGCTTGAGTAGTAGGAGGGAAAACTCTAGAAATGTCCCTCATATGTATTGTATTGTATTATTATTCTCATTATGTAAGAGCAAGAGTTGTAGAGAGCAAGAGAATAGGACAGCAGATAAGAACATAGACTGTAGAAGTTGTATAAGAAAATAGTTGATTCTATAGAACCCATGTACATAATCACTTGAGTTAATATAAGAATGCTTTGACTCAATTTCATGGTGTTGTGATGAATATTATTTGCATCTATTGAATGGTATGTTTACAGTTTTCTTATATGCTCTGTTATGCATTTGTTTCAATGCTTTATATGTATGATTTCATGTTGAATGTATGAAGTCTGTGGGAGGGAGAGTATGAATTTCAATTGTTTCTCGTCCTGAGAATTCCTGCAAGGAGTGCAGTGAAAGTCCGCAAGGAGTGCATTGACAAGACTCTGAGTTTTACCTCAGACAAGCTCAGGAGAGATATCGTTGTTCTCTTACCAACAAAAGTGTAAGTATAGCATCGAGCTATGCAAGGTGTGCGCAGGCAGGTTGAAGTCTTAGACTTTTCCAACCCAAGTGAGTGGTTGAAGAACTTCTGTTGCAAGGAGTGCGGGCAAGAATTCCATAGAATCCTTTAATTTTCATCAAGAACCAAGCCCAAGAGGGATAGAGGCTTCGAAGACTTCGAAGGGAAGATGAGGGTAGAAGTCATTTCGCAAAAGGAAGGGAGCCAAGTCATTTTGCAAGATTTGTCAAAAGTCTGAATGGATGGTTGAAATTCTCAGAGGGAGAGCTACCAATTTTCTGTGGACTGTTCGATCCAGTGGATCAGTGGAAAATTTAAGTTTGAGTGTCTTTCAACACTCACAAGCTCAGGAGGAATAGTTGTCATCAGATCTGGATCAATGGGAGCCATTGATCTTGTGGTTTTTAATTTCGGCATTTCGGGAGTCGGAGTGTGGAGAAAGTCGTGACTCGGAGATCTTGAGTTGTGAAATCCCCGATATGAAAAATCCTGACGCAATTTAGGCCGTCAGATCGTGGAAGGTTCAGGACCATTGATCTGTGGAGAGGAAGTCGCGAGTTCAGACTTTAGGGAAAAGGAGAAGAGTCACATCATGAACTCACGAGTCGCAAAATCCCGACGTGCTCGAAGGTGAAGCCCTAGGACGTGACTGGAGGTCATATGGTTGAGGCATAAGGAAGGATATAAATACCCGTTAGCCCTTTTTAGGGTTTCGGGGATCGAAGGAGTCGGGGGGACTCACAATAGAAATCACGAAGTCGCAAAACCTGAAACACCTTTTCAGGTAAAGGTTGTGGTCACGTCGGTTGGTCACGGGGAGTGGAGGTTTGCGCCTAGTGCTTGTTCGCACAGGCGTAACTTCTAAGAAGGACCTGCGGTTATATGTGCTAAGGTTCCAGTGGGAACTAAAGAGCCATTTCGGCTCAAGGAAATAGAAGATCCAAAGACCGAGAGGTCAAGCATAACCTGTTGAGGTAGGGGTGCTGCATCAATTCACACATGCATTATCATGCTGCATGTAGAATCATTCTCATATGAGAGCTTGCAAATGATTAAGAAGAGATAATGAAGAGAAGGATGTAAACTAGAGAGATATGGAAGGCTACAAAAGAGAATAGAGGTTGGGATGATAGGAAACCCTTCCCATCCCTTGAAGATTGTTGCACCTTTAGTGTTCATGAGCCAAGATAAAAATTTGTTGGGTTCCCTAAAAGTAGATAGCAAGTCAGACTCCTCCTTCACACCACTGATACATTTGGGTACAATTTTTGACGTGCTACTAACATTGTATTTGTCATAATCATGTCAAAAAAGAGAATATTTCTAAGTCGAATCTATTTTTTCATACACAAGTCAAAATTCCTCATCATTAGTATTTCATCTCAATTCTAACAACAACTTATTTGCACATGTTAGGTTGTGTTTTTTTTTTTTGCAAACCATCATCGATCTTTCAACATTTGTCCAACTTACTTCCAATGACAAAGAGTTCCATGTGTTGATTTGAAAACAATTATTTGTCAAGATGTCAATGGAAAGGGGTCCAGGTGTTGGTTCCCTAGCCTTTTAAGAAAACAATTGATGGTAATATGTTGGAATATGTCAAATATATGTTGAATTAATGTATCCTAACATACTATAGTGTCACTGGAATGTTGCACACATGTCGTAAGTATATAATTTCTCCCAACACAACCATATGTTGTAGGAACATCATAAAATGCAACCTTTCACAGACCATAATGTCACAAGAATGTCATAACATTGAAAACATAATGTATTTGAATATCATATGTTTGTTGCTATTGTAAAAAGCATGTCATTCATGTATTAGAATTCTAACGTGTAATATATATGTGTGTGTGTGTGTGTGTGTATGACAACTAGTCAATTAACATTACAAACCCATTACCAACCCAACTCAAATATGAAAACATTGTAAGGAAAATGTAGGGGATGTCTCAAATTTTATAGGAAAATGGAAAAAACATGTTCCATTTTCTCTAGTTGATAATGACCACAAACATATGAGAATCACAAGAATTCAAATAAAAAAATCAACCTTAGAAGACTATCTCTTGAAAAAATAATGGTTACATCCTTCAACCTTTCCAAGCTAGGATGTTCTCTAGCCTAAAGATTGAAACTGTGAATCCTCTTGATCACTATGGATAAGGCTAGGACATCCATGCATTGAAGGAAATAATGGGATGGAAGAGTTTCAAAGAACATGCATTCTATGGATAAGGCTAGGGAATCCATGCATTGAAGGAAATAATGGGATGTAAGAGTTTCCAAGAACATGCAATGGAATGTACTGTCAAGCATTCATGCATTAGAGGGAAAAATAATTACAATACTGCCTAATTAGTGGAATGACATAGACGTCTCTCAAATGTAGAGGAAAATCACATATGCCATCAATACTCTAAAAATTTGTCTTATCTAGCTTTAGGTATAACACGTAGAAGGATCCTAGTATTATTTGGAAACATGGTTGACATAAAATCCCTGGAATGGAAGAGAGGCCTCCAAATCTAAAGGAAAATCACAAAGGCCATCAATACTTTATAAATTTGTCTCCTCAAGTTTTTAGGTTTAACACAAAGAAGGATCCTAGGACCATATGAGAAATGGAAAATAACATTTCACCTTTCATTGAAAACACTTCTAACAAGAACAAGGCATCTCCATGCATGGACATGCAACGTCATAGATAGTAAGCATGAGTAACGCCCATTCTAGGCATGGCTCATGCCAAGATAAAATTATGGAAATATTGCTTATTGTTTTTTAATATGGCCATGTGAGAAGAATCTAGTCTACATGATTGATACATGCATGATTATATATTATTTTTCCCTTATTTTTGTATGAGAAACATGAGCCAAAATATAAATAGGGGTTCGAGCCCAACATTTAAAAAAAATAAAAGAACATAAATAATGTGAAGGAGAAACCCATTTCCTAACCACATCAACGAAGCTCAAGAAGGTAGGAGATTAATAAAGAGGAAAAATTAAACCATCATAGGTAATGGAACAACATGATATGTTCACTCCAAGGGATAGTAACACATATCCAACACATGAGAGAGAGGATATCATTCGATTTCTCTTATGGAAAGATCATGATCACTAGACCTGAGAAATTTCCAAGGAATGAGAGAATATTACATTATCCAAAATTTTATAGCCATTTAGACATGGATATGGATAAACAAATAAGCATCATAGGTTTTGTAAAGAACCAATCTTTCCAAATTGGAATGAAGACAATGAATTACTTTATGGTGATTTAGAATGAAAATAAAGCAAAGGGAAAAACCTTGAAAAAATACCTTGCGTAGTAGAGGTATGGAACTTGTAAAGGAAAAACAAACCCATATTTATTATACAAGATTGAGTTATGAATGTCATCCTCAGTGAACCAAGTGGAAATGGCATGAAAATATCAAAGATATCCATCATCTCCTTACCATATTCTACCACAGGAAGTTCACTTCCAGAGAAAAGAGTATATATATTCCTTATCGGTATTTTTACATTAAAACACCCAAATTTTTCCAAGCCTCTTCCTAGCTCCTAAAATAATCAATTCAAAAGTATATAATTAGAAAATTATATACAATAAGGCTTATATCAATATTCAAATAAGGAACAATATTCCAATACTAATGTCTTGTTTATTTCATATTAGGAAATCAAGGGGGAGAGTTGAGAAAAAAGAGAACACAACAATGTCTAGTATATAAGCCTTTCAGAGACAAGTTAAAATTCCTTTCACCCAACTTCAGTGACAAAGATAAAAATAGTATGCAATAGCTACTCCAAAACCCTTCCCCATGGAAAACCCATGCTTCATGGAGCACAATTTTAGATATTTCCAAGCCTCTTCCTAGTTCCTAAAATAATCAATTAAAAAGTATATAATTAGAAAATTATATACAATAAGGCTTCTCTTAATATTCAAATAAGAAACAATATTCTACTAATGTCCTTGTTTATTTTATATTATGAAATCAAGGGGGAGAGTTGATAAAAAAGAGAACATGGCAATGTCTAGTATAGAAGCCTTTTGGAGCCAAGTTACAATTCCTTTCACCCAACTTTAGTGACAAAGATAAAAATAGTATGCAATATCTACTCCAAATCCCTTCCCCATGGCAAACCCATGTTTCATGGAGCACCATTTTAGATATATGAGTTAGAAAATATAGCTAGGAAACTCCCAACTCCTATTCTCCACATGATTATAAATATGAATCAGTGTAGTCCAAGACTACCCACCATACATCCATATTGATATATTAAGAATCCAGAGGTATAAAAACACTCTAGCTACAAACCACTCAATATTTGTACACCTTATACCATTGAGTTATGAAAATACTCTGTAACATTGAAGTTTACACCTCACCTTTATAGGCACTTTGAGTGCAACTAGAAGGCCCAAGTTGTAGGGCTTAGTCAACCAAATGTAATGTGTCAGTTGATTGTGAAGATAATCCAACTAGTTAGTTGAGTCGATCGAAGATTGGGACAAGTGGATCAACCAAGGTAGTTATCACCGTTACAACTACATTTCATTGATACAAATGTATAAATAGATGTAAACCTATGATGTATTTAGTGGTGATTGACTTGATATAATAAAAGACTAATTATAGTTGGTTCCACTTCTACTTTTCTCCTCTTCCTCCTCGTTTGTATGCATGATTGTATATTACTTGTAGATTTATTCTTGTATACTATAGCTATGTAACTACACTATTGGTAACCTCTTTTGTGTAATCCCATGGATTACAACATTAGTTCCATTATTGGGACATGAACCCAGGTCTCTTGAATGAGAGATTATTATCCTAACCAACTAAACTAAAATGGAGCCAATATTGTAATCTATGGTATTTTACAAAAGAGGTTACCATTGGTGTAGTTACACAACTATAATATACAACAAGTAGTCTACAAGTAATATACAATCATGCATACATAAAAATTAACTATCATTGTATATCAAGCACTAATAGATTGAAAATATTTTGAAACATGACTTCAATAGCTTCACATTTATAGGAATTGCATGGAAGTTTCAAAGGAATTCCTTGCGCATGTGAAACACACACCACCAGTATCTCCCCCAAGGCCAAAATATAAAATTTTCAACCCAAGTCCATCAGTCGACTGACATGTAATGCCTAAAGAATCAATGCAGACCACCAACATGTAAATGGAAGGTCCCAACCTATGTATAGTACTTGAAGAAGAAGCATGGAATACCACTAGAAAATAGAAGGAACAATAATATAGCTAGCTTGCACTAGGAGAACCAGATCCATGAGCTTGTGTGTGTCGGATTACTGAGAGGGGGGGTGAATCAATAATGAACAATTTATACACTTTTAACAACAATTTATATTCATTTAACTTATTCAATAGTTTTCATCAATTCATCATTAATATGTTAATGCATCATATAACATTAACATCCATAAATGCATAATAAACAATAGACACATCCCCATAATGCACAGTACACCAATATTTTATGTGGATACCCAATGTGGAAGAAAACCACATAATTCTTTTCTTATATGTATTTAAGAATTACATTAAAGGAAGCATCAACTTCCGATTCTCTGGCTCCAACTAGAAGGAGGCTCCAACCCCCTATGTTCTTCGGCTCCAACCGGAAGGTGGATACAACCACCCAGTTCTTTGGATCCAACCAGAAGGAGGCTCCAACCCCCTACTTATCAAGCTCCAACTTGAAGGAAGATCCAACTCCATGGTTCTCAGGCTCCAACCGGAAGGTGGATACAACCACACAATTCTCTAGCTCCAACCAGAAGGAGGCTCCAACCTAAAGGAATATCCAACTCCCTTGATCTCCGGATCCAACCGAAAGGTGGATCCATCCACCTATCCTTGCCCCATCCTACTGCCCTTAAATATAAGTGCCAAATGTAGACAACCTATCATTATCACCGAATCAACCACTATCATTGTCACTACGTCATTTTCATTGAATCAACCACTGTCACTACCACTTTGTCACTCTCAACCTGTACCAACAACCTATAACAACTTGTAACAATCAACATGTACCAACAACCTGTAACAACAACCTATAACAACATGTACCAAGCAACCTGTACCAACAATCTAGAACCAACAACATGTGCCAATAATATGTCACAATAACCTCATCAACCAATCATGTACATCAACAACTAGCACAACCTATACCATCACAAGTGCATTAACCATGCACATCATAACACCTCACAACCATCACTAATACCAATATCCCTATTCCACGTCAACCATAAACCATGTTCCAATATCACTACAAATATATCCAACAAGATTACCAACAAGATTACCAACAAGTTCCTCTAACAATGTACCAATCATGTACAAATCACGTATCAATAACACGCCAAAATATGCCACATCAAAATGTACCAACATCACCATACCATACACCTCATGTATATTCCAACTCATCAACTAAGTGTCCCATCCATGACCTCAACATATACCTCAACCATATACTAAAACATACATCAAGACAACCAACAAGAGTCCTCTAGCAATACATCACAAATCCATAATCCACATACCATAAACTCTTACATAAAACCATGTGCCAAACCTCATTGTTATGTAGCCTCAATCATGTACCATGCCATGACCAAATGTAACCATCAAAACATAAATATAAGCATACCTATAACTCTGTAACAGACCTGGTGTATGTGATCACAAACATGAAGACCTTCCTCAACTTCAAAAAAAAGAGACTAGCATTTTCATAAAACTTTACCTTAGTCTCACATGACTAGTTTTGTATTAGTCAACAACCCTAACTTGAAACAAGCATCACTCTGTACCTATAATGAATAAATTTATGAAAATGATACACAATGTTCTTAAGTGTCTTCTCTACAATTCCTCTAGGTTTCAATACTTGGAACCTCCCAGAAAAGGAGTTATAGCAAAAATGGCAGACCTTGTTGAATTCTAGCTTATTCTAATGAGAGAACTTGTAGATCATGCCATGCGTGGAATATTTGATTTATGGATCTGAAAATGGTAAAAAACATACTATAGACTGTACTCTAACCAATATATTTGGTATCACTGAATTTGGATCTGTTATGAATAAGTTATGACATTTTTACCCGGAACACTTGTTTTAGACTAGTTTCAGGACTAGCCATAAACCCTATCTTCCATAGAGTGTAACTACCAAACTACAACGACCCACAATATTAAATTTTTATCACATTTACTTGGATATGTCATCTCAACATCCTCCATATTTCACTATCTGAATCATTCTAGAAAAAAACGTTATTGCAAAAATGGTGAGATGACTTGTAAATAACATACCTTAGAAAGCATTATCAAAAGACTTTATCCTCCCTTGAATTTTAGACTTATTTACTTTGCCTTCCCCTTGAAATTCGCCTTATATCTCCTTTGGTTTCCTCATTCACTTGTATATATTCAATATTCTCAATAGGTGCTAATGGGAGACTCTTTCTCTCTTATTTATACTCTCCAAGTAGCTTCCTCTAGAAGTATCCACTTAACCGCTTTGTCCACTTAGCCACTTTGTCCACTTAACCACTTTGTCCACTTAGCCACTTTGTCCACTTAACTTAACCACTTCCCACAAATAGTAAGTTCTCCACTTCTAGTTGCAACTAATTTATTTTTAATTATTTTCTTAATAAAACCACTTAACCCATGATTAACTCCTAGTTTCACCCATTTGACTAGTCAACTTCTTCTAGGAGCTTCTAGAATAATTTTGACTTCTTTGACCTTCTAGGGATTCTAGAAAACTCATGAGGGTTCTCCAACTTCACAAGGCCATAACTTTCTAACCATGAGGAATCACGTGGCATTCCACATATCAACGAAAATGGCATGACATGTAATATCTATCCATGATAGTATTTCCTACAAATTCACTGATCTTCATGCCCAAATACCTTAAACAAACTCGGGTTCCTTAATCATACCTTTGGGCTATCAGAATTCTCTACTGAAATTCTCCAAGGGTTGACATAAATCTACAATATCACTCTTCAAGGGTTGAAATCAATGACAACCAACTATACAAACCATCTGTCCATCAATCTAAACTAATTGTCCAACAATCTCCCCCTTTGGCCTTTATGGCAACACTTAGTCATGGAAACATTGTCATCTCTCCTCATCAATGCTTCTATCTCTCCCCCTTTGACATCAATGGCATAGGGTATCTCCCTTTGGGGTTTCTCTCCCTAACTGAACTCTCCTTGGGGATGATCCCCCTGTCTAGATGCATTTGATATTTCTTTGTGTTTTTAAGCCTTTGATTACTCTCTCTCCCTTCATCTGAATAATATCTTCCCCTTTGACAAAGGGTATCACTTTGATTGAATACTAAATTCATATCGCTCATGGTCCTCCCGTGACCATCGCTCACCTTGGAAACATGCCTATGTGCTCTCTCCAAACATCTAACTCTCTCTCCATGCATGTGAAGAATCTCTCCCTTTAAATTTTCTACAAGATGTCATGTAGAATAATATAGGTCTTCATGTACCTGTTGCATTTTAGAGTTATTTTCCATTGGTGCTTCCTTGAGTAATCAAATGACATATATGCAAAGCATTCAAAAATAAAGTATTCAATAGTTTAAGCATTCAAGTAATCATCCAACATTATATGAGACACTTTTTGAACCAATCTTTGAATCCATGCTCTGAGCTAGTCTATGAACCAATCTGTCATGAACCCATTCTCTCATCCAATAACATACATCTGCCAAACCTACTAACTGTTCTTATGAATCTGTCTCTGTCCATATTTTCCATGACTCTACTACACAACCGTCCACAAGGCTAACCCATCTATCACAATAATATAATGAAGTCTTCACTGTTGCAACTGATCAATCTGTCATATTGTACTTCTGCTAACTGACTACTCTGAATCTGACTACTCGAACTCTGCAAGGTGCTCAAAGGACGGTTCTCTAATTTGTAACAACTACTACACTGACTCCCTTTGTCTAATATTCATATTACCTCGTAGTCTCCAAGCCGAATGTATTGGAAGAATACCTTCTCTGAGGTGAAGTCATCTTCCTCTTCATCTATAGAGTCATCATCTCTATGAACTTTGCATTCTTCCTTTCTTCTCATGGATTGATCTTGCACTACAATTCTTGAAAATACAATCTCTTGAACCTATTCTTTATTCACTTGCTCTTCTTTTCTTTCTCGCAAAGCTGCAAATCATGGGATCTCTGGGACATGTTCTTTATTCACTTGTTCTTTTTTTTTCATTTCTTCTCCAAACCTTCCTATGTCTGACATCTTCCTTTTTCCTTGTGGATTTGTTTTCATCTCGTACCATTTCCAATCCTGAGAGTATGGCTTCTGGGTGTCTTTTGTTTATTTGATCTTCCTTTGCATGTTCTTGTTTTATTTTCCACGCTTTCTTATATATGATATCAGTGTTTTCTTTCATATAAGTATCCATCATGCTTCTACAATCACGAACTATGTGTCCATAGTTATGGCACTTGTAACATTCAATATCATGGGGGGGCACATAAGATTTTATTTTTCGAACATTGCTTTCATAAGCCCTGCAATCTACAACCTTATGTCCAAAGTTAGTACAATAAAAATAATGACCATAAAATAAATTTGCATACCTGCGAGTGAATGATATTCTTTGTTGTGTAGACCTTCTGAATTCCTGCCTTCGTTGATCTTGATCTTCTCTTCTGTGGATTCCTTCATTATGGTTGAATCTTCTTTGTTGCCTAAATGTGGAGGGTCTTCTTGAAGATGTATCTTTATCATTTTTCTTAGATTCTCGTTGACCATAATTCGTTCCTTTGATTACTTCTGCATAACTCTTACTCTTTTCTTTATTTTTCTTTTCTGGCATCCTTGAATTTCTCTCTTCATTCTCTATTGTTGATGTGGATGTTTTTGTCTCTTCAACATTCTTGCTAAGCTCGACAATTTTACTTCTCAATGTGACAACCTATTCCTCAAGCTTCTCAACCTCTTCTTCTTTTTTCATCATCTTGTTCATCATGACTTCTTCTATTCGATTTGCTTCTTCAAGTTGGAACTTTAATGTAATTATTTATTCTTCAAGTCTTCTCTCTTCTTGACCAAGCTCTACCTCAAGCTAGTTTAAATCATTATTTATTTCCTTGAGATGATCTATCAATATATTTTCTCTCTTTTCTGCCTCTTCCTTATGTTACGCTATTTCGGCTTCCAAACATTGCCTTTGATCTTCAAGATTTTCTTTGATCTTTCTGGCTTCTTCTAGTTGATCTCTTAAGTTCTTGACGACATGTTGGGCTTCTTCAAAATGTTGAACACTTTCCTTTTGCTTCATCAATTCTTTCTTGAGTGACATATTTTCTTCTCTTTCTTTCTTTAGTTCATCTAAAGCACTAATCAATGTTTCTTCATGATTATTTTCATTTTCAATCTCAGGATTGTCTTCTATTTCATTTGGATTTTCTGTCTCATCACTTTCAATCTTCAAATAATGGCATTCAATTTTAAAATGTCCACACTTTTCACAATTAAAGAAAAATAATTCATACATGTTGATTTCGTATTCTTCTTCTTCTGAATCTGTCTCACATGATGAACATGTAACTGTATCTCCTTTAATAAATTATGACTCTGTGATGGGAGGAAAATAGATATCATGTAGCTTATCCCAAATTTCTTTAGCTGATGATCATTTACCCACTTTGTCCTTTGTTGAATCACGTAGTCCTTCCATGATGAAATCCATTGCAATTTTGATGTTCCTTTTCAATTTTTTCTTGGCTGCAGTCTTTGCTTTCTTTGTAGCATTGTATCCTGTCAAAATTAATTGCCAAATATCATATCCCTATGCTCCTAAAAAGGTTTTTGTTTTTTTGCTCCAAATCTCAAAATTAAGACCACTCTGACCATTAAACATTGGTACTCCATTCTCAATAGATTCCATGATCTCCTTCCAGTCGTTAAATTGTTTCTTGAAGGACCCGCTATGATACCAATTGTTTGATTACTGAGAGGAGGGGTGAATCAGTAATGAAAAATGTATACACTTTTAACCACAATTTATATTCCTTTAACTTATTCAACAATATTCATTAGTTCATCATTAATATGTTATGGCATCATATAACATTAACATCCATCAGTGCATAAAAAACAATAATAGACACATCCACACAATGGTACACCAATATTTTACATGGAAATCCAATGCAGGAGAAAACCACATAATTCTTCTCTTATATTTATTTAAGAATTACATTCAAGGAAGCACCAACTTCCAATTCTCTGGATCCAACCAGAAGGAGGCTCTAACCCCCTGTGTTCTCTAGCTCCAATCAGAAGGTGGCTACAACCACCTAATTCCATAGCTCCAACCAGAAGGAGGATCTAACCCCCTAATTATCAGACTCCAACCTGAAGGAAGATACAACTCCCTGGTTCTTCGGATCCAACCAGAAGGTGGATTCAAACATCCTATTCTCTGGCTCCAACCAGAAGGAGGCTCCGACCCCCTAATTCTCAAGCTCCAACTTGAAGGAAGATCCAACTCCCTGGTTCTCTGGTTCCATTCGAAAGGTGGCTCCAACCATGTATCCTTCCCCATCCTTCCACCCTAAAATATAAGTGCCAAATGTATACAACCTGCCACTGTCACTGTATCAACCACTGTCATTGTCACTGTCACTAAATCAACCACTGTCATTGTCACTTTGTCACTATCAACCTGCACCAACAACCTATAAAAACCTGTAAAAATATGTACCAAGAAACCTGTACCAAAAACCTATAACAACACATGTACCAATAGTTTTTAACCAACATGTGCCAATAATATGTCACAATAATCTCATCAACCAATCATGTACATCAACAACTAGCACAACCTGTACCATCACAAGTGCATCAACCATGCACATCATAACACCTCAGAACCATCACCATCACTAATAGCAATATCTATATTCCATGTCAACCATAAACCATGTGCCAATATCACTACAAATATATCCAACAAGATTACCAACAAGTTCCTCTAACAATGTACCAATCATGTACAAATCATGTATCAATAACACGTCAAACTATGCCACATCAAGATGTACCAACGTCACCATACCATACACCTCATGTATATGCCAACTCATCAACTAAGTGTCCCATCCTTGAACTCAACATATACCTCAACCATATACCAAAACATACATCAAGACAACCAACAAGAGTCCTCTAGCAATACATCACAAATCCATAATCCACATACCATAAACCCTTACATAAAACCATGTGTCAAGCTTCATTGTTATGTAGCCTCAAACATGTACCATGTCATGACCAAATGTAACCATCAAATAATAAATATAAACATACATGTAACTTTGTAACAGATCCGGTGTATGTGATCACATACATGGAGACCTTCCTCAACTTCAACAACAAAAGACTATCATTTTCATCAAACTTTACCTTAGTCTCACATGACTAGTTTTGGATTAGTCAACAACCCTAACTTGCAACAAACATAAATCTGTAACTGTAATGAATAAAGGTATGAAAATGATACACAATGTTCTTCGGGGTCTTCTCCACAATTCCTCCAAGAAAATGAGTTATAGGAAAAATGTCAGACCTTGTTGAATTCTGGCTTATTCTAGAGAGCGAACTTGTAGAGAATTCCATGCGCAAAATATTTGCTTATGGATCTGAAAAATGGTACAAAACATACTACATAATGTACTCTAACCAATTCATTTGGTCGTATTTAATTTGGATATGTTATGAATAATTTATGACATTTTTACCCGGAACACTTGTTTTAGACTAGCCATAAACCCCATCTTCCACAGAGTGTAACTGCCAAACTACAACGACCCACAAGCTGGAATTTTTATCACGGTTACTTGGATATGTCATCTAAGCAACCTCTATATTTCTCTATCTGAATCATTCTAGAAAAAAACATTATTTTGAAAATGGTGAGATGACCTGTAAATAACATACCTTAGAAAGCATCATCAAAAGACTTTATCCTCCCTTGAATTTTGGCCTTCTTTACTTCACCTTCCCTCTAAAATTCACCTTAGATCTCCTTTGGTTACCTCAGTCACTTGTAGATATTCAATATTCTCAATAGGTGTTAATGGGAGACCCTTTCTCTCTTATTTATACTCTCCAAGTAGAGTCCTCTAGAAGTATCCACTTAGCGACTTTGTCCACTTAACTTAACCACTTCCCACAAATATTAATTTCTCCACTTCTAGTTCCAACTAATTTATTTTTAATTATTTTCTTAATACAACCACTTAACCCATGATTAACTCCTAGTTTCAACCATTTGACTAGTCAACTTCTTCTAGGAGCTTCTAGAATAATTTTGACTTGTTTGACCTTCTAGGCCTTCTAGAAAACTCGTGAGGGTTCTCCAACTTCACAAGGCCATAACTTTCTAACTGTGAGGAACCACGTGGAATTCCACATATCAACAAAAATGGCATGATGTGTACTATCCATCTATGATAGTATTTCCTACAAACTCACTTATATTAATGCTCAAATATCTCAAACAAACTTGGTTTCCTTAACCATACCTTTGGGCTACTAAAATTCTCCAAGGGTTGATATCAATCACTAAGGGTTGACATAAATCTACAATATTACTCTTCAAGGGATGAAATCAATGACAACCAACTATACAAGCAATTTTTCCATCAATCTAAACCAATTGTCCAACAATCTCCCCCTTTGTCATTGATGGCATCATCAACATTGATGGCAACACTTAGTCATGGAAACACTATCATCTCTCCTCATCAATGTTTCTATCTCTACCCCTTTGACATCAATGGAAAAGGGTATCTCTCTGTGGGGCTTCTCCCCCTGTCTAAATGCCTTTGATCTTTCTCTGTGTTTCTAAGCCTATGATTACTCTCTCTCCCTTCATCTGAATAATATCTTCCCCTTTGACAAAGGGTATCACTCTGATGAAATATTGAAGTCAAATCACTCATCCTCCCCCTATGACCATCTTTTCCCCTGGGAACATGCCTCTGTGCTCTCTCCAAATGTCTAACTCTCTCTCCATGCATATGAATAATCTATCCCTTTAAAGTTTCTACAAGATGTCATTTAGAACAATATAGGTCTTCATCTACCTGCTACCTTTTGGAGTTATTATCCATTGGTTCTTCCTTGAGTAATCAAATGACATATATGAAAAGCATTCAAAAATAAAGTATTCAATATTTTAAGCATTCAAGTAATCATATAACATTATCTGAACCACTTTTTGAACCAATCTGTGAACCAATCTTTGAATCCACGATCTGAGCTAGTCTCTGAACCAATCATTCCTGAACTCATGCTCTCATCGACTAACATACATCTATCCAAACTTGCTAAGTGTTCTTACAAATCCATATCTGTCCATACTTTCCATGACTCTGCTACACAACCTTCCACAATGTTGACCCATCTGTCATTGTACTATCATGAAGCTTTCACTGTTGCAACTGATCAATCTGTCATACTGTACTTCTGCTAACTGACTACTCTGAATCTATCTACTCGAACTCTGCAAGGTGCTCGAAGGATGGTTCTCTAATATATAACAACTACTGCACTGACTCCCCCTGTCTAATATTCATATTTCCTAGGAGTCTCCAAGCCAGATGGCTCAGAAGAATGCCTTCTCTGAGAAGGAGTCATCTTCCTCTTCATTTATAGGCTAATCATCTCTATGAACTTTGAATTCTTTGTTTCTTCCCATGGATTGATCTTGCACTAAAATTCCTGAAAATACAATCTCTTGAACTTGTTCTTTATTCACCTACTCTTCTTTTCTTTCTCGCACTACTGCAAATCCTGCGATCTCTGGGACCTGTTCTTTATTCACTTGTTCTTCTGTTTTTTCATTTCTTCTCCAAACCTTCCTATGCATGAAATCTTCCTTTTTCCTTGTAGATTTGTCTTCATCTCATACTATTGTCAATCCTGAGAGTATAAATTCTGGGTGTCCTTCATTTATTTGATCTTCCTTTACATGTTCTTTTTTTCTATTGCACACTTTCTTATATATGATATCAGTTTTTTCTTTCATATAAGTATCCATCATGCTTCTACAATCACGAGCTATGTGTCCATAGTTATGGCACTTGTAACATTCAATATCATGTGGGACCACATAAAATTTTCTTGTCTGAACATTGCTTTCATAAGCCCTGCAATATGCAACCTTATGCCCAAAGTTAGTACAATAAAAATAATGACCATAAAAGCAATTTACATACATGGGAGTGAAAGATCTTATTTTTTGTGTAGTCCTTATAAATTGATGCCTTGGTTGATCTTGATCTTCTCTGGTGTAGTCCTTATAAATTCATGCCTTGGTTGATCACATAGTCCTTCCATGATGAAATCTATTGCAATTGTTTTGTTCGTTTTCAATTTTTTCTTGGCTGCAGTCTTTTCTTTCTTTGTAGAATTGTATCCTATCACAAATGATTACCAAAAATCATATCCCTGTTCCCCTAAAAAGGTTCTTATTTTTGTGCTCCAAATCTCAAAATTTAGACCACTCTGACTATTAAACATTGGTACTCCATTCTCAGTAGATTTCATGATATCCTTCCAATAGTTAAAATGTTTCTTGAAGGACCCTATCTAATCCCAATTGTTGGATTACTGAGTGGGGGGGTGAGTCAGTAATGATAAATTTATACACTTTTAACCACATTTTATATTCCTTTAACTTATTCAACAATGTTCATCAGTTCATCATTAATATGTTGTGGTATCATATAATATTAACATCCATCAGTGCATAGTAAAAAATAATAAACACATCCACACAATTCACAATACACCAATATTTTACGTGGAAACCCAATGCAGGATAAAACCACATAATGCTTTTTTTATATGTCTTTAAGAATTACATTTAAGGAAGCACCAACTTACAATTCTATGGCTCCAACCAGAAGGAGGCTCCAACCCCCTGTGTTCTCTGACTCCAACCGAAAGGTGGCTACAACCACCCAATTCTCTGCCTCCAACCAGAAGGAGGCTCGAACCCCCTAATTCTCAGGCTCCAACCTGAAGGAAGCTCCAACCCCCTGATTCTCTTGCTCCAACCAGAAGGTGGATAAAACCACCCAATTCTCTGGCTCCAACTAGAAGGAGGCTCCAACCTCGTAATTCTAAGGCTCCAAACTGAAGCAAGCTCTATGATCCAGATTTTAAGAGCAGAACGAAATGAATATAGATTATTAACATGTTCTTAACACAAAATAACAGAGATACAGTAAAACGGGTTTTCTATTCAATAACGAAATAAGCTGAAACTGTAAAATGCAGCGGAAACAAGCTTCCTGGAATGGTGGCGACTTATCTCTAAGAAGAGATGTGACGGCATTATGCATTCGAAAGAAGAAGGTTAAAATGAGGCTCAGAAGGCAATTTTACAATAAGCAATAATTCCAAAAACCTAACCCTAGGAGATGAAGCGCCAAAAGTCATGTGGGCCCCGTTTGGGTAAGTTAGTACATCAACTTCCCAGGATCGTAACTTTTGCATACGATATCTGTTTTAGGCGTGTGATAGCCCGTTGGAAAGGTATCATCTAGGAGACTAATTTGGATGGATCAATCATGCCTTCAACTATCATTGAGGAGATCGATCCCAAAAAACCTTCATTTAGGCCCTCAAAATGGCCCTGGAAGTTAAAACTGCTAAAAATAGTAAATTGCCAAAATTGTCAGAAAATTGTTTTGAGCCAGTTAGAAAAGGTGGGTGGCCACCAATATCCATCTGGATCAATCCTCCCTCCTTAGGAATAAATGGTATCCATTACATTGAGGTCCCCCATCAGATGAGGAAATTTCTGTTGAATTTGGCCCCGAGTGAGCCACTTGCCTTGGTGCAGGAGCTGCCCTGCTTTGATGACTCAATAAAGATGAATCCTTTGCTGTCGAGTTCCCTTGATCTGTCTATCCACAATTTGATCATTCAATGCCTGTTGTATGTATTTTGAGTTTAGCTCTGTTGGTGTCAGTTGTTCTTCTACTTCTGAGGTGTCCAATAATGGTGGGAAATAAGGGCGAAGGAGATCCATGTTGAACACTGGGTGCAGGCCCCAAGGAAAGGAGGAATGTTGAGCTCAAAATAATTATCCCCCACGGCCTTGGTGATACTGTACGGACCATAGCAGAGTGGGCGAAGCTTCTGATGGGGTCCTGTAAGGCGTTCTTTCTGCAAGTGCAACCAAACTTTGTCACCCACCTGAAACTTGTGCGGCACCTGATGTTGATCATGGTGTTGTTTGTACTTGTCATTGGACTTTTGTATGATATCCTAAACCTACTGGAGGATGTGTTGGATCTTCTCAATGAACCGGGTGGCTTTGTCAGCTTCATTTGGAGCAGGAGATGAGTCGGTCAAGGTGACCGCAAGGGGAAGTGCAACATCTATAGGACCCAATGGTTGGAATCCCAATCCCACTTGAAAGGGGTTGTGGTCGATTGAGCTATGCAAGGCTCGGTTGTAGCTATGTTGGACATAGGGAAGGCTCTCATCCCATGTGCGAGGGTGCTTTGAATTATACATCCGAAGGATATGCACAATCATTCGATTTACAACCTCGGTTTGGCCATCTGTTTGGGGGTGGAAGGTCATGGATTTGGTGAGCTTGGCATCCAACAGTGACTAGAGTCTCGACCAGAATGTGCCGAGAAATCAACTATCCTGATCTGAGACAATGGTTTGTGGGATTCCAAAATGTACCCAGACTCATTCAAATAAGAGCTTGGTAGTGGCCTCTGCTGTGATGCTCTACTTGCAGCCAACCAGAATCACCATCTTATAAAAGCGATCAACAACCACAAAAACACAGTCATTTCCTCACTTGGTGGATGGGAGGCCCAACATGTATTCCATTAAGATGGATTCCCATGGCCTGTCAAGAGTAGGAAGAGGGGTGCACAGGCCCAGTTTCTTAATAGTCGGTTTGGAAATAACACGGACAATGTAAGACCTGATATACTTGCTAACCTCATGTTGAAGTTTTGGCCAGTAGAAATGTTTTTGTAGCATCACCATTGTCTTTTCGACGCCGAAGTGTCCTACCACTCGACTGTAGTGGGCTTCCAAGATCAACTTCACTCGCTCACTTGATGGAACACAGATATGGCCCAGAGGACACAACAACCCATCCCGAAGATGGAAATTATCGACAACTGTGTTTGCATCCAACATTTGGTAGGTGGTGGGGAAGTCAGGGTCTATCTCATAGAGTTGGGGCCATCCAAATGTCTCATGGCCGCAAGAGTCTAGCACCGTGGTGAGTGCCACGACTGGTGGTCTGTTGAGGCAATCAGCAGCGTGAATGGTGTTTCATGTTTTATACTTGATGTTGAGGTGGAATTGTTGCAAATATGTGGACCACTTTTGATGGCGGTCATTTTGCAATTTTCCTTGTGTTTGCATGAAATGCAGTGGCTTATGATCAGTGTGGATGACTATCTCCTTCCCAAGAATGTAATGTCTCCACTGGAGGCATGCTTGCACAATGGAGTACATTTCTTTGTCATAAGTAGGATACTTATAGACAGTATTTGACAGTGTCTCACTATGATATGCCATAGGGTGGTCGTGTTGAGTGAGAACGGTGCCCAAAGCATAGTCTGAAGCATCTGTCTCGATCTCAAAGGGATGTTGCAGGTCAGGTAGTGAAAGTACTGGAGCTGAGCACAAGCGTTGCTTCAAATGATTGAACGCTTGTTGTTGGGACTGGCCCCACGCAAATTTTACCTTACCACCACCCCTATTTATTTGGCTAAGGGCCCATGCAATATGGGAGAAACCCAACACGAACCTGCGGTAGAAATTGGCAAGGCCTAAGAAGCTCCGAAGCTCAGTGAGTGTTGTTGGGGCTGGCCAGTCACAGATGACTTCGATCTTGGCTGGATCCACATGTACGCCATGCTGATTAATGATGTAGCCTAGGTAATGGACCTTGTCCATGCTGAAGGAGAATTTTTCCAAGTTGGTGTATAGCTTGTGCTATCACAGGGTGTGCAGAACCTGCTGAACATGCTGCAAGTGTTCGACCCAAGTCTTGCGGTAAATTAGAATGTCATCCAGATACACCACTACAAAAGTATTGGTGAATGGTCACGGGATATTGTCCATCATCCTTATGAAAGTGGCTGGAGCATTTTTCAAACCAAAGGGCATGACCAACCATTCAAAAAGGCCTTCCTTTGACTTGAAGGCGACCTTCCATACATCTATTTGTTCTATCGGGACCTGGTGGTAGCTAGACTTTAGATCAATCTTACTGAAGTATTTGGCCCATGTGAGTTAATCAAGGAGGTCATCAATTCGGGGAATCGGGTACCAGTTTCTCACTGTGATTTTATTCAGAGCCCAGTAATCAATATAGAGTCGTCAGGTTCCATCTTTCTTCTGTACCGGCACTATTGGGCTCCCACAAGGTGATGATCTAGGGTGGATGTTCCCCTTGTGGAGTAGTTCTTGGATCTGTCACTTGATCTCCTCATTCTATAACAAAGAGTGATGATAGACTGGACCATTGGGCAGAATTGCATTGGAGGTTAGATCGATGGGGTGCTTGACCTGGCAGTGCAGAGGTACCCCTATAGGTGAGGAGAAGATATCCAAGTATTCTTCCACGACCTTATCTACTTGCTTCTACTGTGTGGAGAGGTTGGTCGCAGAGACCCTGGATGTGGTTGTGATCTTTCACTTATTCTGAAATCGAATCATGAAGAAGACAAACTTCCTGATTTGAGAGATGACCTTCCTACATTTCTTAGCAGAGATCAAGGAAATAGCACTAGGTGGGACTGCCTTGGGTATCCTGTACAATTTCCTGTTCAAAGTAATAATAACACTATGAGGCCTAGACTCATATATAGCATGACGTTTCCATAAATAAGGTTGGCCCAAAATAACATCACAAAATTCGATAGGAGAAACATCACACAATACCTCATCTTTGAAGGTCTTGATGTTGTATGACAGTCGACACTGTTGGCTAACGCGGAGATCGCTTACTTGGTGGAGCCATCCAATGGTGTAGAGTTGTGGGTGCAGCGTTGTTGGTAAGGCCAACTGCTTGATGACCTCTGCTGAGATGAGGTTCTTCTGGCTACCGCTATCAACGATGAAGTGTAGCGGGGTGCCTTTTACACACATCTATGAATGGAAGAGGCACTCTCCTTCTTCTGGCTCATCTGGTTCCCCAAGCTAGAGCTTGATGGTAGCAATGGTGGCACTGGGTTCCACGTCAATGATCCGTCTTCCCCTTTCTGGTTCTGGCTCAGAGTCAGAATCCACATTTGATTCAGAGGCTTTCACTTCGGCCACTAGCGACTGCTTTGAGCGGCAGTCAGCAGTGTTATGCCAAGGGCTCTTATGGAAGTCGCACCACTTCCCGGTATCTTTCTTTGTCTTTCCAGTGTCCTTCTTTGCTTGCAGCTTGGACTGTTTGTCCTGATACTGTCCATCTTTGCTCTGTCCTTTGTTCAGTGGGTCGGGGCTACCCTTTTCTAGCTTTTGTTGTGAGGGTTTCCCAAGCCCAAATTTTCGCGTCTTTTGTTTGAGTTTCTGCTCGATTTTGACGGCATATCAGTAGGCCGCGCCCAAGGATGATATGTCTAGAAATTTCATTTCAATCTAGATGTATCTATGCAGAGCACCGAGATACCTGAGCACAAAATGTTGCTCTGAATCTTTGATACCCAACTTGGTGCGCAAGGTATGGAATATATTTGTGAAATCTGACACTGCTTGGTCTCTTTCTTGCCGCAGTGTGGTCCATTTGGTATATAGGTCGTCATAACTTCCGAAAGGGTAGTATTGTTCCTTAATAGCATCCCTGAAGGATTCCCAGGTGGCCATGACTGAAAATAATGAGGTTTCCTCTGTTTCCTTTTGTTTACAGAAAGTTTCCCACCAATCTTTGACATGGGGAATGACTTTGAGGAGCGCAAAAGTAATCTTTTCTCTATTCAAAAAGTTATGGACAGAAAAATACCCTTCTAGTAGATTCAACCACTTGTCTACAGCATATGTGTCTATATGACCTTCAAATATAGGAATATCGAAGTTTATTTGTACCTTGAAGGGAGTGGCACCTCTGTTTGAAGAAGATGTGTCGCCTGTTGATAGCCGCCGAAGGATTTGCGCGAAACTATCCATCATCTCGTTCCTCTGTTGCGTGAGGGATTCCTCAATCAATAGTTTGAAAGGATCTCATGTCTCGGCATCTTTCTTTTCTCCTGCCATGGGAGGTCACTTGGGCGTGCGACATCTTTTGTCCTCAAGAGAAACAATCTCGAGACCCAACTCTTTGTACTACGACCTCGTTGGGGACATGCATTAAGACGACAACGATCAGACCACTCTGATACCACTGGTCTGGATTTTATGAGAAAAACAAAATGAATACAGATTATTAACAGTTTCTTAACACAAAATAACAAAGATACAATAAAATTGGTTTTCTTTTCAATAACGAAATAAGCTGAAACTGTAAAATGCAGCGGAAACGAGCTTGTTGGAATGGCGGTGGCTTATCTCTGAGAAGAGATGTGATGGCAGCGCACATTCACAATAAGAAGGTTACAATGAGGCTCAAAAGGCCTTTTTACAATAAGCAAGAATTCCAAAAACCCTAGACATCCAAAAACCTAACCCTAGGAGATGAAGCTCCAAAATTCATGTGGGCCCCGTTTGGGGTCGTAACTTTTGCATACGATCTCTGTTTTAGGCATGTGATAGCCCGTTGGAAAGGTATCATTGAGGAGATTCATTTTGGGGGATAAATCATGCCTTAGGCTATCATTGAGGAGATTCATTTTGGGGGCTCAATCATGCCTTAGGCTATCATTGAGGAGCTTGATCCCGAAAAACCTTCATTTAGGCCCTCAAAATGGCCCCGGAAGTTAAAACTGCTAAAAATAGTAAATTGCCAAAATTGTCAGAAAACTATTTTGAGCTAGTTGGAAAAGGTGGGTGGCCATTGATATCCATCTGGATCACTCTAACTACCCAGGTCTCCATCTCCAACCACCTATCCTTGCCCCATCCTACTGCCTTGAAATATAAGTGCCAAATGTTGACAACCTGTCACTGTCACTAAATCAACCACTATTACGGTCACTGAATCAACCACTATCACTGTCAACCTGTACCAAGCAACATATACCAACAACCTATAAAAAACTATACCAAGCAACATGTAACAACACCTGTACCAACAACATGTGCCAATAATTTGTCACAATAATCTCATCAAACAATCATGTACATCAACAACTAGCACAACCTATACCATCACAAGTGCATCAACCATGCACATCATAACACCTCACAACCATCACCAATACCAATATCTCTATGCCACATCAACCATAAACCATGTGCCAATATCACTACAAATATGTCCAACAATATTACCAAAAAATTCCTCTAACAATGTACCAAGCATGTACAAATCACGTATCAATAGCAATTCAAACTATGCCACATCAAGATGTACCAACATCACCATACCATACAACTCATCTATATGCCAACTCATCAACTAAGTGTCCCATCTATGAATTCAACATATACCTCAACTAGATACCAAAACATACATCAAGACAACCAACAAGAGTCCTCTAGCAATACATAACAAATCCATAATCCACATACCATAAACCCTTACATAAAACCATGTGTCAAACCTCATTGTTATGTAGCCTCAAGCATGTACCATGTCATGACCAAATATAACCATAAAAACATAAATATAAACGTACATGTAAATCTGTAACAGACTTGATGTATGTGATCACAGACATGCAGACCTTCCTCAACTTCAACAACAAGAGACTATCATTTCCATCAAACTTTACCTTAGTCTCACATGACTAGTTTCGGATTAGTCAACAATTCTAAATTGTAACAACCATAAATTTGTACCTATAATGAATAAAGGTATGAAAATGATACACAATATTTTTCAGTGTCTTCGTTGCAATTACTCTAGTTTCACTACTTGGAACCTCCAAGAAAAGGAGTTATAGCAAAAATGGCAGACCTTGTTGAATTCTGGATTATTCTAGAGAGCGAACTTGTAGATCATGCCATGCGCGGAATAATTGTGTTATGGATCTGAAAATTCTACACAACATACTAAATATTGTGATGCAGACCGCCCTTCTTTCCTCAGGGCTGCTCGACCTCTTGGTCAAGGATCTTCAATTCTGAGAGCCAAATCATCTCTCTGAAACCTTTATGGTCTCGCTTGTAATTAAACACATGCCCTTTCAGTCTTTTGGTGCAGGTTCTATGGCACCCGCACCTCTCCCTTTGCACTGCTAAACTATCAGGATTCAGGCACTAGATCCTCCTCTGTTAGCCCTTTCCTGTATGTGACCTCGGGCTATGTCCACACATAATTGCAGGCGCGGTCGAGAGTGGTTTGGGATCAACCCACTTTTCTCCCCGCAATTCACTACCAATCGCCACACATCCCTTTTGCAATACCGTGGTTTCGATTGTGGCCCGCTCTCAAATTTTTAAGGCCCGAGCACTTTTTGTCCCCGCAATCCTACATGACAATTGATATCGTGATCTCGGGTGGAGCCTCTCGATCGGCGGTTCAGAGATGCCTCCTTTCCTTCCTTCTCTCTGGATCACACCCTCCTAGATCTCTACGATCTCTTGACGCATGCTCCTTTCAAATCAATGGTCGTGATTGATTTCGTCTTTCGGGCTTTGGGAGTTTCAACTCTCAAATCATGATTTCTCCGCAGTGGTTATCTTCCAAAATGGAAGATCTGCTGACACCTGTCCTACTCAAATCGATGATGCTAGCCGTTTTAGGACTTTGGACTTCGTAAATCTCAACTCTCAACTTTTCCAAAATACTTTTATCCGAAGCTCACGGTCTATTGACACATGTCTCCTACAGATCAATGACTACGATTGCTTCGGGTCTTCGGACTTCGAAAAAATCAACTTTCAACTTTCGCTTACCCTTGAAGTGTGTGGATTTCTTCCACGTGTACGCCTGAATTGGAAGGCTATGATTCGCTTTGGACCTTCAGGTTCTAGACATCTCAACTCTCAACTTCTCTAGAGTGATTTTATCTGAAGTTCACAATCTGTCACCATGCGTCCCTCTGGATCTAACGGTCCAGATTCACTTCGGACTTCGGGTTTCCAGAGTTTCAATTCTCAACTGAAATCCTCAAATTGATCTTTCTGGAAGCCTCAAATCTGTTGACACGTAACCCACCTGGCGATCAATGACTGGAATCTATTTCGGCTCTTCGACTATTTCTCCTCATATGTGCCTAGATCCAATAGTATGGAATGATCTCACTCCCTCCTAGATGGATCTTAGCCAGTGACTCGTGAAACCTTCAAAAATTCACTCCCTTTGAATACTTCTCCCACTATCTCTCTTGATCTTTCTCTCCTTCTACTCTTTTAACTCCTTAAAGAGTTACTTCAACACTTAGTCAAATTTTGGATCTATGCACTCTTTGCAATAGATTCTTACGCAAGACTTAGGTTCTTGCGGGCAACTATGCACACCTTGCAATAGTCACTTTGCACTCCCTGCAAAGGAAATTGTACGATATCTCTTCTAAGCTTATGAGTCGAAACAGACTCTGTCACTCCTTGCATCATATTCTCACACAAGACTTAAGTTCTTGCGGATGACTGTGCACACCTTGCAGTAGTCACTTTGCACTCCTTGCCAAGAGAAGTTTCACGTTATCTCTTCTGAGCTTATGAGTCGAGACAGACTCTGTCAACGCACTCCTTGCAGACTGTATGCACACCTTACATGAACTCAATGAAGAGAACAATTGAAACTTATCTAAACACTTCATAGTTTCATATACTTAATAATATAACTCATTCATTCATGAAAACAACAATAACAGGAAATTGTAAACAGTAGTGACACCATGCATTGGATCAATTTTCCTCTATTATATTCATTCAAAAGTAAATGGCTACAACTATGATAACCAACAACAAAATTCAACAACAACTAAATCACAACAAACTCCTACTAACTTGAAACAACCTCATTCGAGCGTACCAAACCTTTATTTATCTCAGATGGTTCTTAGGGTTCCCTCCAACTACTCTTCTTCTCGAAAAACAAAACCTAACTACTACCTAAGTTTTGTTACATTCAATACTAGGAGTGAAACTTCCAGATCATTCGTGATAATTCATCTCCCAAGTGTTTGATCTTCTTCAATTTTCGATCATTTCAAAAAGGTTTGTAGGGAAACGCCAATGTTTAAGATTATGAAATGATTTGAAGGCATGCTAAGGTGTTGAGTTGTCTTGTCATGTGTACTTGTTGACGATGCTCCTGCATCATACTCCCCTGGACAAAATCTCATGGACTCCTGTCCATGAGTTCCTACACTGTCTTTCTATGCTTGTGGATATAAGCTTCATTTTCCCAACTGGCATCTTCTATCAGGTGTCCCTTCCACTTGACCAAATATTCAAAATAGGTCTTCCTCCTGGTCTTCTTGCCAATCCTCTGATCAACGATCTTCTCCATCTGTGGGTTTTCTACTACAGGCATCTTCTTCTCCCATTGAATCTTCTTCTGATCTTCTAATCTCTCTGTGTCATATTCCTTGTAACGATACAGGTCTGATATGTTGAATATGGGATATATGCCCACGTCATCTGAAAACTCAATCTCATAGGCATTTGCATCAAATTTCCTTAAGATATTACATGGCCCTATCTTCTTCATATTCAACTTGTTATATGTTACTCTTGGAAACATTTTCTTTCTTGATATGTGCCAGAACCTGATCTCCTACTTCAAATTGAATCTCTCTGCGATGTTGATCAACTCTGTGCTTGTACTCTAGACTAGATTTCTGCAACTGCTCTCTGATCTGGCTATGGAGTTTCTGCATTTCTGCAGCAAAATCTTCTGCTCCAACACTTCTGATCTCACTATGTTCCAAGTCTCTCAACTCATCTACTCCTCTTGGTTTCATTCTATACAGTATTTGGAATGGGCTCTTTCCAATGCTCCTGTTTGGTGAGTGATTGTATGTAAATTCTACTTGTGGTAGAATCTGATCCCACTAATTATGATGCTCAGTGACCAAAATTATCAATAAGTTTCCCAAAATTTTGTTCATCACCTTAGTCTGTCCATCTGTATGAGAGTGATAAGTTGAGTTGAATGACAAATTTGTTCCCAAATTATTCCACAGTACTCTTTTCCAAAAACGAACAACAAATTTAGTGTCTCTGTCTGAGACAATGCTCCTGGGCAATCCATGTAGCTGAACAACTTCCTTGAAAAATAAATTTGCAACATATGTTGCATCACTAGTCTTTTGTCATGGGATAAAGTGTGCCATCTTTGAAAATCTATCCACCACCACAAATATGGAATCACATCCTCTTTTTGTTCTTGGCAGTCCCAATACAAAATCCATACTTATTGCATCCCAAGGCCTTTATGGTATTGGCAATGGTTGATACAATCCAATGTTATGTCTTTTTCCCTTTCCATGTTTGCAGATTCTACATCTGCTCACAAATTTTATCACTTTTGTTCTCATACTTGGCCAATAGTATGAACTTCTCAATTGTGTAAATGTTTTATCATGGCTGAAATGTCCAACCAATCCTCTGCTATGTTTTTCCTTCAAAAGGTTATCCCTCATTGAGCATCTTGGTATGCACAATTGATTTTCCTTGAACAACAATCCCTCTTGAATCATATACTTTATCCACTAGCTCATGTCTCTTATCACATGATTTGCACATGCTTCATATGCTTCTTTGAAATATGGATCATCACTGTACACACCCTTAATGTGTTCAAACCCTAAGGTCATCACCTGAAACTCCTGCATAATCAAACATCTCCTGCTTAATGCATCAACAACTTTGTTAGCATTTCCAGAAATATGTTTTATGACAAAAGTAAAATTCTGCATAAACTCAATCCATTTTGCATGTCTTTTGTTCAACTTCTCCTGTCTGGTTATGAATTGTAAATCTTGGTTATCACTATATAGGAAAAATTCTTTTGGAACAAGGTAGTGCCTCCATTTCTTCAAGGCTTGAATTATGGCATAAAATTATTTATCTTATGTGGAGTACTTTCTCTTAGTCTCATTCAAATTCTCACTAAAATATGCAACTGGTTTATTATTTTGGCTCAAGACTACGCCAATTGCAACTCCACTTGCATCACATTTCACTTGAAATGTCTTTCCAAAATTTGGTAAGACCGGAATTGGTAATTCTATTATCTTCTCCTTCAATATATTGAAGCTCCTCTCTGCCTCCTCTGTCCATTTAAAAGACTTGTGCCTCTTCTTCACTGTATCCATCATAGGTGCACAAATTCCATTGAAATATCTAATGAACTTCCTATAGAAACTTGCTAATCCATGGAATCTTCTCACTTCAAGCATACTTCTTGGTGATGGTCATTCTTTGATTGCTTTCACCTTTTTTGGATCCATCGTCAATTCATTTGAAGAGATCACAAAACCCAAGTAAATGAGTTTTGTCTTCATAAAAGAGGACTTATTCAGATTTATCAACAACTTCTCCTGTTGTAGTATCCTCATCACTAATGTCAGATGTCTCAAATGCTTCTCTTTAGTCTTGCTAAATACCAGTATGTCATTCAGATATACAACCACAAACTTGCCAATGAAGTCTTTCAGTATTTCATCCACCAACCTCATAAAAGTACTTGGGTCATTTGTTAAGCCAAATGGCATAACAAGCCACTTATACAACCCATAGGGAAAACATACCATTATCCTTCTAGAATCCAACTAAAACATGCCAAATTACATTAATTCAAATTTTGGGAACCCACTCTCTTAGAAAATGTGAAGACCCCTAGGTCCAATCAACAAGGTTGATCTTGTAGGTGAAATGCTCCTGCACCAGACTCCCAAGGTTAAAAATGTTCATGATCTCTTGATCACGAGTCTTCATTTGTTGAAGTCCTCCTGGATCCCAAATCCTGTGTTGTTGTTGTTTACCTACATTATTGTCTTGGTTTTGTATTGTTGTTGTTTTCAATTCTCTAGGTTTCCAAATTTTATGTTGCAACCTTCCATGATCCCATACTTTACTCTATTGTTGTACAACATCTCTATTGGATTTAGTAAGTTTTACTTGTATGTTGGTATTCCTCTTATTTCTCTGGTATCTCCTCTTGGAAACTTTCATCAACTACTTACATAACTCCTCAATGTCCATTTTTTCCTCTGCTAGTACACACCATTGCTGAAATTTATTTGCTGCAAATTTCCATAGAAAATTTGTATGGTTGTTTCCATCTCTTTGTCTCCACGTCTCTATCTATCTCATCTCCTTGAGAAAATTTCTCATCAAAAAGAAACTTGTGAAAACAATATTTCATATCCTTAAGCTGCATACTCAATCTACAGGACTTCATAAACAAATTTTGTTCATGGAATTTATTAAAATGACAGATTCGTTCTAAACATTTTATACCTTTTTCCATGATCATGAACCAATGATCATCATCTCCTCCTGGGCAAGCTCTATACTTGCATCATTGTATCCTTGCATAACCCTGTCCAATATTTTGTGTACTTCATCCTCTAAAGTATCTCCAAGCCAACTATTTGTCCTCTTTGCATCTTCATCATCTACATCCTTTGAATATGCATGACCTCCTTGTTCACAGCTTCCAACAGACAATGTTATCTCTTCCTTTGACATGATAGAATTATGAATATGTGTTTCTCTTATGCCTTCATGAGGCAATTCTTCCTTTCAAACAACTACAAGTGGTTGCCTATCTCCATGACCTGTAAGTCTTGCAAACATACACAAATCATAAATTTTAAAAACATGAGACTCTCAAGTCCCCTTATATTCCTCTAGAATCCTCTCCTTATGTTGGAATGAACTTTATAAGCTCTTCATGAGATCTATGCTCTCAACCTCTTCCTCCTCTGATATGAAAATGAAGAAGACTTGTATCTTTTAAATTATTTGTAAATGTTAAGTATGTGTGCTTGGGAAAAAGTATCAATTTGCAAACACATAAATTAAATATCTTTCACACTTAAGATGCACATAATAACCAAAAAATAATAGCCATCAGTAAACACATAACACATCAAATGATAAAGGATTTCACCCCTCTCTTGGGTTACATCTCTTGGTCCAGCTTCCAATGGATCTTTTATATTATTTGCTCAGAGTGATAAAAACAGTGCTTTACAGTGCTCAAAATGCCAAATAGATGGCTCCAATGGCTCCAGAACATCCAAAAAACCCTATTTGGGCTCTTTCTGCACCTGGTTTGGCCAAAAAAATGAAGAAGATATTCTCCTGGAAAGTTTCCCCTTCAAGCTTGTTGACTCTAGTTCTCTAATTCGCACCTGTGTGTGACTACCCTGGCTTCTAAGAATTTATCGTGCCTAAACCTATCACGCATGAGCATTCTGCAAAATCAGGCATTATGTCGAACAATTAGTGGGATAGGCACCTATCAAGGTGGAGGACGTGGTCGTGTGGCCCCCATGTGGCTAGGCGTTGACCTGGATTTCCGCACCTATCCCGGAATCCATTGCAAACTCCGTGCGAAAGGTCACATGGTGGAGAGTGGTCTGATCGAGGATAAACACCATTGCAATGGTCTGCGCGCCAAAGGTTTTATGTAGTGGTCATATGCATTGTAATAAGGACCAAGGTTTGAATCGAGGGTTGGGAATAAGCCCCATCCTTTTCTCCGCCAATCAAACAAAAATTCAAATTCAAATATATTTAAAGACGTATAAGGTTAAGAAACAACCCACAGGCAAGCTGGTACCCCGAGCCCTGCCAAACTGTTGACGTGTCCACCCGGAGGTCGGGGTTTCGACCCCCTTGGACTACACACATTTTATTACACTAGATGGGTGTCATGTGGCATCCCATGACTAGACCACGTGGCACCATATCACTTGTCAGTTAAATGACACGTGTCAACAAACCATTCGCCCACGTGTCTTCCACCTAGCCTGCCAACTCAAAACTACCACGCCAGCCACCTGAAAACTCATCATTTCCACGTCATTGTATGATTGTACAGACTGTACGGTCAACTTCCACGTCATCACTGTACAGACTGTATGGTCAACTGCCACGCCATCACTGTACAGACTGTACGGACAGTGCAGTGAGAAAAAAAAATCTTGTTTGGGAAAATGGACAGAACATGTTATCTCACTCATATGACGTTCATTTGAACCCATTCAAGTTGCATTGGGATCGTGAGGACGAGGCCTACGTACATCTTCATTTTGAAGCAACCGAGCACTTTGATTTTTGAGCAAAATTTGATCCCCTGGATCACTCCTCCCCATTGGGAAGCTTTTGGACCTCCAAAAGACTACTTTCAGTCTATCTGAAGATGAGGGTACAATTCCCTCACTTTTCCAACCTCAATCCATCTAGCCTTGCTCGGATTTGTGCCTTTAAGACCAACACGAAACTTGTCATGCCTTGTCTTGTACTTAGCTTGGCTCTTTTCCACCTATTCTTGTACCATTTTATGCACCAACTGACTTGTTCAATGAACTTCTTTGATTTATCAATGTCATAATGACCATCAATAGCAACATATTTCCCAAAGATAAAATCTGAAGGAGGTTTTGGAAAATAGCCAAAACATGCTTCAAATGGAGGTGTTTGAGTCAATGAACGCTTAGCTCGGTTATAATCATGTTGAAAGTAGTGTAGATGCTCATCCCAAAACTTAGGATGCTTGCTTTGCAAACTAGACACCGTCTTGCCTACACCAAAATGGCCAACAACAAAAGAATAATGTGCTTCCCTTACCATGTTGGCTCTTTCACTCTGTGAAAAACATAGCTTGCCAAGATACAAAAGTTTACCATGCACATAGGAATCCAATTCCTCAACTTGGTTAGTACGAACAAAGTTGCATAAATATCTTTGAAATCAACATCTAAAGCATATTGTTCAACATATCTCTCATGCATGATAAGATTATGCTTAAAAATAACTAAAGCACTAACAATAGGCCTAGTAAGCATATCAACAACTTTGTCATAAATGTATTTCTTATACCTTATCACCAAGTGGAATACATAACTTGTCAAGGCATGCAATGGAGCTTGTTTTGCTTTCAAAGTTTTCTTCCATGTGTCTCCTTCAACAATCATATTTGTAGTCTTGTTAAAGGCTCTAAAATATACCCACATACACCGTATACCATCTTTATCTGGTACCAAAACAATTGGAGACCGGCATGGAGATGTGCTTGGTTTGATGACCCCTTTGTCAAGCAACTCTTGGACTTGTTTTCCGATTTCAACATGCTCCATGAATGACATCCTGCACATGTTAATGTTTGGAAGAGGACCATCTTGGTGCAATATAATCTCATGTTGGATACCCCTTTTAGGAGGCAATCCCCTTGGTTCCTTAAACATATTAACATTTTTGTTAACAACCTCATGTAAATCAGATTTTAACTTTTCATCACATCCTTGGAAAACTTCTTTTTCATCATTGTCTTTGGGTTTAATCATCAAAAGTACAAGGTTCCTACTAGAATTGACTAGTCTCTTCATTTGTACAACATTTGTAAGTGACAAATTCATCGTCTTTGTATGTGCTCTAACAATGTACTCAACTCCATTTTTGAACAAATGATATTTGTTCTCATGTCGATGAAATATGGATCTTGTTGGCACAGGGGCAGACCTAGGGTTCAACGCTACAACAATGCACCAACAAAACCCTAACTACCAACCCTTTTGGCAACACCTGCGAAGCAGATGAAGTCTCACTATAGATAGAGGCAGGAGTGGTTGCAAGACTCAGATGTCTACAACCTTAGCTGGGACAGAGATCTATGATTCTAACACTTAACAGAGCACTCAACAGTTAACATTCATCAATATCTAGTCTTAGTTACAGCGCAATTAAACCCTAATTACAGAGTACCACAACATTCATTCAGATCTAAGGTATTTGAGCACTAAGCATATCCACATAGGTCAGATCCATACTATTAAGCACATAGAATTAATATATCTATCTACCATTCATCTATATCAAATCACTAATCACATCAACACATCACACAAAGCAGAGAAACACAACATGTACATGGTTCACCCCCACCCTAGGGCTACATCAACCAACTCTTTGTCTTCTTTATTAGTTTATTCAATCAGTTACATGAATAGAGCCTCAAAATCCCTACTCCGCAAAGGACATGAGATCTGCACAGCTCGCTAGATCCTCCTTCCCCGAGTAGATCTAAGCACACAACCTTCCACATTCTCTTATAATGACTTGCACTTAGCTCTGCAAGTCTTACATAGTATGCATAAAAGTAATCTCCACTTATCACTTAGCACTGTCAATAACATAGATTTGACTACAACCATCACTTGCATCTAGCCAAAGGGAACCTAGCCATTCATACTCACTACGTCGCCTTAACATCTATTTATACATACAAAATAGGCCTAAGCATGGGTAAACCCATGGTCCGACATTCCCATACCCGTTATATAAACCCAAACCCCAAAAATCCCTAAAAAGGGGTCGAGATCCCGCGATCTCTGCTTCGTCTTGCGCTCCACCTTCGACAGCCTATCTAAGTCCCAAAAATAGGTCAAACATGACCAAGGATCCTCAAAACTTGGTCAAGGGCCAACAACTCTCCTATCATATAAATATGGGATTCCCAACACAATACCGCAAATATCTAATGGAATTACATCAAGCTCTACCTCATCTATATAGTTTGTAGTGATGGAAAATCTAAGTTTACATCTTCTTGTCACCTGCAATTTGGCATTGTCACATATCCAACCTAAAGGGTATTGTTTAGGATGAGAAGTAGTTTCCAAATCTAGTTTCTTGACAGTGTCTTAAAAAATTAGGTTTGCTTGTGATCTCGTATCAAATAGAGTATCTATCTCGATATGTTTTGAAATCACCCTTATGTGAAAAAAATCCATTCTTTCTTTTTCATGTTGAGTTACAACAAGGCTACTACTACTTGAAGAACCAATACTTGCAATAGAATCCTTACCTTGAAAACCCATGGTTGTGATTTTTGTTTCATCTTCTGAATTAGATCCTAAATCTTGTTGTACAGTTGCAACAATGTTTGGTTTCTCTTTGTTGTTGACTTTTTTGGTTCTCTTTTCAGGATGAAGTTTCCAACAATGGTCTTTATCATGGCCATCCTTTGAACAATGTTTACATGAGAGTTTCTCTCTCTCTTTCTTGACTGAAGCATTTTTCTTTCCATTTCCTTCAAACTTCCTCTTTCCCTTGTCTCCATTATTAAAAGACTTCTTGAAGCCCTCTTGAGGATCATTCCTTCCTGTTGCCTCTAAATGAGTTGCCTGTACACAAACTTCATCTAGATTTGAAGGGTTAAACATAAGTATTGTATGCCTCAAGTAGCTATGCAAACCTCCAACGTATTTGAGTAAACTTTCTTGAGAAGATAAATCTATACCCAAAACCAAATCTCTTCTCCTAAATTCTTGAGTGAAGCTTTGCACATCTTTCCCTTTATCTTGCCTAAAGTTTTGCCAATCCATAATAGCTTTATGCATGTATGTTCATGGATAAAATTGCCTTTTTAAGTGCAACAATAAAATCATTCCAAGAGGATAAAACTTTACCATGTTTCTTCTTGTCCTCTTGAGTTTTGGCTTCCCACCAAATGAGTGTTGCATTGTCCAATCTTAAAGAAGAAATTTGAATCTTAGTTTCATCATCTTGGATTCTTTGTATCGTACAATACACTTCAATTTGACGAATCCAGTTATCCAATTTATCAACATTTACCTCTCCATTGTACATTGGCAATTCAAACTTAATATCAAGCTTTAGTAAAGGAGTTTGTGGAGGAGTTTTACGATGTCCTTTTGGAGAATTTGGAGGTGGTTGTGGAATGGTAGAAGAGGTGGAAGATGGAGGTGAAGGAGGTGGAGAATCACCATCCCCTCCATTTCACTTTGGAGTTTTATCACCACTGTCTCCATTGCCCTTTGGAGGGTTGGAGATTTCACCTTGCAATCTTGCATTTCTTTCTTCAAACAAAACTTTGACCATCTCAGTCATATCATAGAAATATTTTCTGAAAGTTTCTTCCTCTGAAGGAAGAGTTCCATGACTCTCCTCATGATCCATACTTGGTGAATATCCCCTTGAAGCTTGAGGTGATTTGGTAGTTCTCCTTATTGACAATTGAGAACTTGGCTCTACAAGTTGACCTTCTCCTCTTATGAGCTTCAACCTTGTAAGCATAAGAAAAAAAAACACTTGCAAACAATCAATCCTTCAAAAAACTATGATTTGATACCAACTTGATCTGAAAATGAAGAAGACTTGTATCTTTTAAATTATTTGTAAGTGTTAATTATTTGTGCTTGGCCAAAAGGATCAATTTGCAAACACAAAAATTAAAGAGTTTTCACACTTAATATGCACATAATAACCAACAAATAACAACCATCAGTAAATACTTAACACAATAAATGATAAAGGAGTTCACCCCTCTCTTGGGATACATCTCCTGGTCCAGGTTCCAATGGATATTTTATATTATTTTCTCAAAGTGATAAAAAAAAATAGTGCTTTACAATGCTCAAAATGCCAAATAGATGGCTCCAATGGCTCCAGAACATCCAAAAACCCCTAACTGGGCTCTTTCTGCACCTAGTTTGGCCAAAAAATGAAGAAGATATCCTCCTGGAAAGTTTCCCCTTCAAGCTTGTTGTCTCTGGTTCTCCAATTCTCACATGTGTGTGACTGCCATGGCTTCTAGGCATTTCCCATCCCTAAACCCGGCACGCACGAGTATCCCACAAAATCAGGAACTCTGTCAAACAGTTAGCGGGATAGGCACCTCTCAGGCAGGAGGACGTGGTCACGTGGTCCCCATGTGGTCGGGCAACAACCTGGATTTCCACACCTGTCCTAGAATCCATTGCAAACTCCGCAAAAAATTTCACATGGTGGAGAGTGGTGTGACCGAGGCTAAACACTATTGCAACAGTCTACGCGCCAAAGGTTTTATGTATTGGTCATATGCATTGTAATATGGACCATGGTTTGAACCGGGGGCTGGGGCTAAGCCCCAACCCTTTGTCCGCCAACCAAACAACAATTCAAATTCAAATATATTTAAAGAGGTATATGGTTAAGAAACAACCCACGGGCAGGCTAGTAGCTCGTGCCCTACCAAACAGCTGACGTGTCCACCCGGAGGTTGGAAGTTTGACCCCCACGAACTACACACCTTTTATTACACTAGAGGGATGCCACATGGCAGCCCACGACTAGGCCATGTGGCACCATATCACTTGCCAATTAAATGACACGTGTCATCAAACCATTAGCCCACGTCAACCAGCCAACTCAGCACTTTCACGTCAACCACCTGAAAAATCATCACTTTCACGTCATTGTACGGTCGTACGAACTGTATGGTCAACTACCATGTCAGCATTATACAAACTGTACAGTCAACAAAATTTTTCCTATTTGGAAAAATGGATAGAACATGATATATCACTCGTACGATGTTCATTTGAACTCATTCAAGTTGTGTTAGGATTGTGAGGATGAGGCCCACACACGTGTTCCTTTTGAAGCAATTTTGAGCACTTTGATTTTTGAGCAAAATTTGATCCCCTAGATCATCATCTCTAAGCATTACTCCCTGCTCTGGTTCACAATAGTGAATTGTTATTCATGTCCACAAGGACTCTCTATACCCATCTTCTATGAGTTATTCTTTGATCCAAACCTTCAATCTGTACTTCAACTTCCTTGCGATCAATTGTTGAATAGGCCATCTAGACTTCCTCTTTCTTAGTATCCAACCATATCTTTGGTCTTCCTCACTTTCATGTAGCAGCTCCATAATTATATTAAGTCTCTCCTTTAACTCAAAAAATTATTTGTCAAGCTCCTCTTGACTCATCCTCTTTATTCCAATTTCTTTGGCATCTTTCTTTCCTCTGGTTGTGGCTTCTTTCTGAACCTTCATAATGACCATCAATAGTCATTGTCTTCTTTCCTCTATGAGCTTCCCTTTTCTCACTGTGAGCTGCAGTCAAGCCTTTGTAACAACAAGTTACTCAAGCCGTTACAATACCTCACCAAGTTATCTCTCTGAACTTGGCCCTTTGGTATCCTACTGGTTCTCTCCTCTGGAACCTTCTAAGAACTCCCCTGCTCTTCTCTAGCCCTACACCTACTCACTTTCCTCTGAGAACTTCTATTGTTCTCTTCACTTTCAATCTCCAGTTGGAAGTGTTTACAACTAACCTTTATGTAAGGTTCTACCACATGCTTCTAAAATTGAGAGCCTCACTAACTCCTCATCCTCTGTCACAAATTATCTATTTTAAAGGATGCTACCATTTCCTCCCTGCTACCTGCAACATAGTCATACTTTTTTAACCGTAATTAATTACAAAACATCAATTCAATACAAGCAAGATTTTTTCTGAGATCTTGTCTTCTCAACATCAAATGTACTTGAATGGACAACTCATTGTCACAAATTTCTCATGCATGCTTCGCTATGAATATGCTCAGATTCATTGTTGCTATATATGCAATCTGTAAGTTCTTCCACTGTTGAACTTATCTTTGTTATGTATCCCTTAAAGAATCTCAAAGAGAATTAATTTACCCTGATACCAATTGATGGAGACCCCCTCAGGGTCTATATACCCATAGGTGAAGAGTTCTAATAAAACTCTACTCAACTCGATTCTCGAGCTGCTCGCGATTCTATTCTCAGGCCCAAAATCCCCTTTGATATATCTTTCTAATACTTTGTTCTCACACCAGACCTCATGGTGCTTAACTCGTAGCACTCAAACCTCTTCATCCATGTGACCAACGTTTATCCACTTGAGTGCTCAAACCTGGGCACTAATCCTCTATGCAACTGATCCCTGTGTGTCTGGGATCTATGACCACAAGCTTCTCACCTTGATCTCTAACTCCTTGGCTCTTATCTTCCATATGACTATGCATCGGAACCATGGGTGCAGATGTCGGATGTCAGAATTTCCAAAGAATGTGAACTTACCCCTTTCTCATCCTGATCTTGATCGATGTTATAATCTCGTCTATTGATCAAATGAAATAATCAACGATCAATGTTAAAACCCAATATATGGAATGATTAAACACCATTCGTTGATTTCACGGCTCTATCCTAGACCGTTAATTTCTCTTAATCCAGATTAACACAAGTCATGGTCTATCAGATATTGATGTCAACCTAATGTATGTCATCACCCAACCACTAAAATGTTTCAATTTACCACACACTCCCAAGAACCAATCTAGTATGATGTGTTGATAACCATATGGAATTGTTGACGTGGATCTACCATGTGTCAATGCTGACTAGATTGCCACGTGTCACCTCGATCTATGAATTTCACACACTCCAATTTTTGAATTGACACTGACACATGTCATCCTCCGTGTGGGCCATGTGTCACTCTTTGAGGGGTTGCATACATATGTTGACGTATGTCAGAACTAGACTACCAAACTTCTCTTTTCACTTAAGTACCCTCTCTATCTGATCCGATATGTTAAAGGTCGATCTCCTTCATTGATTCGATCTATTGCTAAGCCCTCAATCTTCTAGATGAATGGACGACCAATCATCTTCCTCTACACCTTCACTATGATCTATATCATCGTTGATCTGTATTCCTCAACGGATGAACGCCAGGCATGTCGGATCCCAGACTGTCGGGATTTCCAAGCTTTACTCCACTCATTGGATTTTGACTCGATAAGATCGATGGTCAGGGTTATTCCCGACAAGGATCTGATGACTCAGATCTTTCCTTCAACAATTTTGATTGGATATTAACTTCCTTGTACCTTCTAAGTTCTGATAAGGCTACCATTCATCGATCTATCTCTGCAATCGACAGCTAGATCTAACTATACCACCAGTTGGATGTTAGAACTTCTACAATTTTGAACAGCTTGTAACCTCCAGTGTTTGCAGTCCGCTATAACAAGGAATTTTGACCTATATCTAGATCGAATGCTCACGATCCTTCAATTAAGGACTTTCCTATGGTCTTAATTCGACAGTCAAGACTTATCTCGGTCTTGATCTAACGATCATGAGTTCTTTCTCTGTGAGTATCACTTGGCACAATATGGATCGTTCATCCTTCCGGTGATCAACGATCAACAACTATTGTGTCTTCTATTGCACTTCAAACCTACAAAAAACACTCAATCTTCCCTACACACAATGTTAATCAACATGTTGAGGTTATTCTATGATTTCAATGACTCACACTTCATCCATTCATGCACGAAGACACCATATAAGTACAAAGGGAGTATATTGATGAATATGTACGTGAATTGTACAAAGGCCTTCTCGCCTTATGGGAATGATTTGCATTTTGTTGTCCTCTAATTAGCTTGTTGGCCACACTTGGCCTCTTTCACACTCACACCTTTCAATTTGTCTCGACACCCACATCTCCCCTCCTTTTGATGCCTGTAGGCTTACGATTTTAAGCATGGAAGGTTTCCTTCCAACTCATCAATAAATCCCTAATATTATGAAACTAATACCTACAATAGTACTCTTGTACTTTACAATTGAATCCTTCATACATAGGATGATCTTCCTAAACCCAACTAATTTCTCAATTAATCCTTTATACTTCAAATAGGAAAAACAAACCCTATCCTTCTAGAATCCAACTAAAACATGCCAAATTACATTAATTCAAAGTTTAGGGAACCAACTCCCTTAGTAAATGTCAAGACCCCTAGGTCCAATCAACATGGTTGACCTTGGAGGTGAAATGATCCTGCATCATAATTCCCTTCTACATAAATTCTCATCCTATCTCCAACTCTATAATCTTCCACTCGCTCATCGTCATTTTCTAAATCTCAAACCCTTAACCTCAACCCAAACAGGACACTCTGCCTACAAGAAAAATTCTTGATTAAAGGTGATTTTAACCCCAGATAACAGACATCCACTATACACTCCAATGATAGAAAATACCAACCAAAACCATAGGTTATAAAAAAAGGCATCCTTGACAGCGCGTAAAAGGGTTAATGATTGAATTAATAGCTTCTGGATAGGATTTCAACAATTTCCATAAAAGAAAAAACCACGACCAAACAAATATCATGGAAAAATGGCAGAATCATAGAAATTTAACCAGAAGTCGCAGAATTTGCTTCTTGATGTTAGGGCATAGGGTTTGAGAGTTTTAATCCTTACAATGGATCAAAAATAATTTTTGATTATGGTAAATAAACCATATTCTTACATTATTCGATAGATTTTCACACATAATACCATCAATTCATGGCCTCTGAGGGTCTCCTACAAGGGTCATGGCATCATCCATCTCTATTCTGTAGTTGTGAGGGATGGATCGATGGGTGAATGCGTAATGGGAATCAAAAAAGTAAAAAATATAGGCCCCTCCCCTCAGACTGACCCCAAAACCTCTCTCCTCAACAAAATCACACAGAAAAGAAACTAATTGTTTAGTAATTGCTTCTCAAACCACCCAAACGCCCCCTTTCCGGCCCATGTTGACCCACAAAACCAATCTCCTCAATCAAATCACACAGAAAGAAACTAATGGTATCAAATTGCCTCTCTGATGCCCCCCCCGAAAAAAAAAACAAAAAAATGCCCCCTTTCTCTCCCATGTCAAACATTTGGTGCCAATTGAGTTGTTTCAGGTTTCATGGTGACTCCATACATGTCATTGTGAAATCATGGTTGAAAATCGTGCCACGATATGACTGGAAAGGTTCACGCCATGGACTATGACTATTGAGACTTGGTCATGTGAATAAGTTGTTTCATATTATATATATTGTATTAAGTTGTTATATA
>ML811057.1:53333-74994 GCA_009831015.1 Picea engelmannii
GAGAGAGAGAGAGAGAGAGAGAGAGAGAGAGAGAGAGAGAGAGAGAGAGAGAGTAATACAATATTATAATATTATATTTATATATTGTATGACTATTAAGGGCGATGTAAATTCATTATAGGCCTATGGTTTTCAAGCCCATAGGGGATTTCATAGGTGAATAAGAATTATGTTACAACGTGATATGGATGGAAAATGAAATTGAAACTTGAGGATTTAGATGCCACTTCTTAGGCATGTGACACTCCTCCAAACTAGCGAGGATAAGGTGTAAATAAACAAACAAAACTAAATTTTGAAGATGTCGAAGACCATGATATTCCTAAGCTTGACAGAATGCAAGTTATGTGGTTATGTCAATTCATTGGCATAAATACTACTAATTCATATTTATGTAGTTGTTATCTAGTCGTATTTTTTGTCCCTAGACTAAATTAGTCATTTAAGTTAGTCATTTTTAGTTGTCACTTAAAATTTCTCAAATTTGGTAGTGTAAGACTGTCGTGACTAACTTTTTTGGTCACATAATCACTAATTACCCATTTTGTTCTAGTGTCAAGGCATCAAGAATACCAACCATGTCTTCAACAATGTTATAAAATGTATCTTTCCTTGGTTTAGAGGGTTTTCCAGAGAGTCCATAGCCTTGAAGATCAAGAGAAATTGCATGAAACCATGCCTCTACCAATGTTATCATCTAATAATTCCGTGAATACCATATCATATTTAAGTAGAGTTATGGATTTTCAACAAAAAACAAAACATTTTTTTATTAAGAATGGAAGTTGTATTACCATATATAAGACAAGATAATTTTATTAATGTCCATCAAATGACCAAGAAATAGTTCAATGGGACTAGAGAATATCACCAATCATTAGTAGAACTACAACATTATTTGTTGGGTCATACAAATCAAATATCATAATTGGATTTAGGATGTGATTAACACCTTACATTCACAAAACACAATATAATCATTAATCCTTATTAGAAGTCAAAAGATAAGTACTTGATCTAAACTATAATGGATATTCATGATTGAGTCATGTGAAGTATATTACCTTCATTAATAAAATCCTAAAATGTGTTTCTTTAGCATAAAAAAGGGTAAGGCCTTGAAAGATATTTCTTGATATAATTAGAAGGTAAGATGATCCATTACTAACTTAGTCAACATTAATTGACAAGTTCTTACAAATTCTATACTTTTATAGTAGTGTACTTCATTTGTTAGGAAATTGTCAAATTCACCCCATATTTTTCTAGAGAAAATGAATAAGCTTCATGTGGATCAAATACATTTAAGCATCGAGACCATGTCAACAAGAAGAATGGAATTTACCTTTCAATTGTTCTCAACGAATTGAATTTCGAGAACCTTTTTGAGTTGTGTCTTTCTTGTGATAAAGGTTTTGCAAAAACAACTATGGGTTAGGTATATTGGTAAAGGTTTTGGGTGAACCTATGCATTTAAGGAGTAAAATATAATAATGACTTAGAATACGTACAAATGATAACCATTTTTCTTTAGGGAAAATAATAATGAAAGGCTAAAATGTTATAACTTATAGCAATACTGAGAAGGGCGGATAAATCAATATTGTATCGGATTTTTCACTTTTCTTTCCTTTCAACAAATTAAGGTTATTTAGAAGTGTTTACTTAATTACAAATACATGCAAAATTCAAAACACAACATAGAAAACATATTACACCATAATTTTTACTTGGAAACCCAATGAGGAAGAAAACCATATAACATTTTTCTTTATGTTTTTCTATAACAACCAACTTACAATTTACAATTATTCAACTTGACAGGAACCCACTTGTCACAGATGAGGATACCAGTCCTCTCATGCACTAACCTATAGCAAACAATGAGGAAACCAATCCTCTCAAGCACCAACCTGTCACAGATAATGGGGACACCAATCCTCTCAAGCACCAACCTATCGCAGATAATGACACCAATCCTCAATGAGCTTCAACTCACCCTAGCACCACCCTGCCACCCCGAATTCAGTTTAAAAATATTCTTACATAACTAAACATTTATCTACAAAAATTAATCTGATATGTCTCTAATTCAATTTCGTTGAACAATTACAGGTCCTTTTTCTTCTCTTTTCATCCACACACTAATCGAATGGAGTGCATACTTATTTATAATGTTTTTTCCAGAGTTCCCCTTGTTGATTTCTCAAGAGAGATGATATTGTATATTCTTTTATTATTATTTAATATGCAAAAGGATCACAACTGAAAGATATATATCCATGGAACAACAAGATATATCCTCAGGGAAACCCTCAATGGGGAGAAAACCCTGCAAAATTTCCTCAGTATAAATTCCTCCAACATGTACAATGTCATACAATGCTCTTTCACAAAATCAAGACCAAAGAGAACCAGACACCTCCAAGATAAGTGCACACTACTCTCTTGTACTTATGTTAGATGAGTAATCAAAATGACTCGATATAACCTCTATTTATACTCAAAAAACCTAAAATACATGACTTATCAATAAACAATTTCACAATTACACTTAGGATTAACTGGTACAATTACACTTAGGAATAACTTCTGAAATTACATAATATCTCAACACTCCCTCTTAATGAGGAAGGTATTCTATCTGGCACAGACTCTAACATTGTCGCCATCCACATGAGCTCATGACCATTGATTTTCAGACACACAAATATATACATCACAAGAAATCCATAGTGACTTCACAACATGCATCCAACGTCGATGGGTAGCTCTCCAATAGCTACAATATGTCATCATGAAACTATCGAGTTTCCCGCGGAAAGCTCGGATATCTTATGCATGACATCCAGTACCCTGCAATAACATATGTACCTCGTCTCTTCAGCATGCATCTAGGGTCGGTGGGTAGCTCTTTAATAGATACAACATGTCATCATGACATCCACTACCCTGCGATAACATTTGAATCCATCAGTCCCTCTGAAGAGGGACTACGTCAAGCTTGTCCCTAAAGTACTCGAACTTCGTTTGACAATGACTTTGTCATCACATCCAAAACCTGCTCATCAGTAGCCACATATTGGAGCCTCATTGCTCCCTTCTGCACTATATCCCTGATATAGTGATACCTAATTTTGATATTCTTCGACTTATCATGAAACATATGGTTCTCTGATAACTTTATACAACTCTGGTTGTCACACAAGATACATGTCACCTCCAACGCAATATCGAATAATCCAGTCAACAATTTATGAAGCCATGTTGCTTCGCGACTTACTGCACATGCTACAACATACGATGCCTCGACCATAGTGAGTGCTACAAATGACCGCTTCTTACTGACCCATGAAATCACACTAGATCCCAAAGTGAAGCAACATCCTAATGTACTTTTCCGGTTTGCAACACTATTGGCCCAATATGAATCCAAATATCCAATTAGACTGATCTCATTGTCTGCAACATACTTGAGCCCATAATCCATTGTACCTTTAAGGTACCTCATCACATGTTTTACATCTTCCTGTATAACGTAATTTCCATAGTCTTTGAAGTCGTATCATGCAACAACTTCATATTTGATACCATAGGTGTAGCCATTTCCTTGCAATCCAGCATCCCGAACCTCTTCAAGATTTCCCATATGTTGTAGGGTCTTCTAGTTCCATTTCCATAATATTTTCTGCTACACATTTTCCCATATCCATATTGCCACGGAATCTGCAGGCCACAAACAAGGTCCATCACATCATTGAGCCACATTCAAGTGGCATTTGCTTGTTTAAGTTCTTTGCCTCATCCATGCATCTAGCATGACCAAGAAGGTCCACCATGCAGGCATAATGTTCCACTCTTGGAATGATTCCATAATCTTGACTCATAGAGTGAGAGCACTCAATCCTTTGTTCATTATGCTCTCTTGGTTGCATGTAGATAAAACACCAACTAAGGTAATATGGTCTGACTTAATTCCAGAATATCTCATTTCTTCAAAGAGTTTGAAGACCTCATTGGCATACCCATGCATTGTGTATCGTGATATCATTGAATTCCATGAGGTGAATTCTCTTTGATACATCTTGTCAAACACTTCACTTTCCTTCTGGATGCTCCCACATTTTGTATACATGTCTATCAGGAAATTCATCACACATCCATCTGCCAAAAATCCATTTCTAATTACCTTTTCATGGATCTCCATACCTTGTTCCAAAGCTTCCTATTTTGCACATGCAGGGAGAATGTTTGTCATGGTTTTTGAGTCAGGTTTCACACCTGCTAATTGCATTTGATGAAAGAGCCTATCCTCGCCATGTTCATTCCATGCAAACCCTTGCAATCATGGTTGTCCACGAGAAATCATCTCTATGAGGCATTACGTCAAACAATTTGTGTTCCTTCTCTATACTCCCACATTTGGCATACATATCAACAATGACACTCATCACAAACACATCAGACTCAAACCCACCACTTACTATCTCTTCATTTATCTCCATACCATGTTTCAAGGAGGCCAAGATCCTGCAAGCTAGAAGAACACTGGAAAACATAAACTCATTGGTCTCAACGCCTGCTCGCCGGATTTGGTGAAACAGACTCAAATCCTCCTTTCAAAATCCACGTTTCCCATAAACCAAAATCATGACAGTACACGAGAAAACATTTGGTTCCGTCATTTGATCGAAAACTCTACGAGCATCCCCCAATATTCTGCACTTGACATACATGTCAACCAAAAGGATCACAACTGAAAGATATTATTATTTTATTATTATTTAATATGCAAAAGGATCACAACTGAAAGATATATATCCATAAAAAAATAATATATATCCTCAGGGAAACCCTCAAGGGGGAGAAAACCCTGCAAACATTCCTCGATATAGATTCCTCCAACACGTACAATGTCATACAATGCTCTTTCACGAAATCAAGACCAAAGAGACCCAAACACAAACCAAGAATAGCCTCCTACATAAGTGCATACTACTCTCTTGTACTTATATTCAATGAGTGATCAAAATGACTTGATATAAACTCTATTTATACTCTAAAAGACCTAAAAGACATGACTTATCAATAAACCCTTTCACAATTACACTCAGGAGTAACCAATACAATTACATTTAGGAATAACTTTTGAAATTACATAAAATATCAACACTCCCTCTTAATGATGAAGGTATTCTATCCAAAACAAACTCTAACATTGTCGTCGTCTACACGAGCTCATGACCATTGACTGTTGGACACACGAATCTATACATCACAAGATATCCATAGTGATCTAGGTGGATATCGACAGCCACTCACCTTTTCCAACTGGCTCAAAACAGTTTTCTAGCAATTTTGGCAATTTACTATTTTTAGCAGGTTTTAACTTCCGGGGCCATTTTGAGGGCCTAAATGAAGGTTTTTCGAGATCGAGGTTCTTAGTGATATCCAAAGGCATGATTGAGCCCCCAAAATGAATCTCCTCAACAATACCTTTCCAACAAGCTATCATATGCCTAAAACAGAGATCACATGCAAAAGTTACAACCTCGGGAAGTTGATGTACTCACTTACCCAAACGGGGCCCACATGACTTTTGGCGCTTCATCTCCTAGGGTTAGGTTTTTGGATGTCTAGGGTTTTTGGTATTCCTGTTTATTGTAAAAAGGCCTTCAGAGCCTCATTGTAATCATCTTCTTGCAAATGCGAGTAGCCATCACATCTCTTCTCAGAGATAAGCTGCCACCATTCTAGCGAGTCTTTCACTCTATATTTTTGCAGTCTCTGTACATTTCTTTCATTAATAGAAATCGTGTATTACTATATCTCTGTGGTTATGGTTGCATCTCTGATATATTTATGTTATATTATTGGATATACGCGATATCTCTGTGCATTTCTTTATTATATCTCTACTCTCATTTCGTGCCGAAAATAATATGGATCAGTCGTATCAGAGCAGGTTGCTCTTGATCATTTTTTTCAGTGCATGTCCTCGACGAGGTACGAGTATAGAAAGTTGGGTCCCAAGCTTGTCTCTCTTGAAGACAATCTCTCTCACACACCCAAGAAACCCTCAATGGTGGAAGAAAAGAAAAACGACGGAGCAGACGATCCTATCAATTTGTTTCTTGAGCAAGCTCTCACGCGATAGAGGGATGAAATGATGGAGAATTTTTCCCACATCCTTCAATGCATGTCGATAATAGCAGGTGCATATTCATCAAGCGGCCACTTTGGAGGCACCTCGCCTTTCAAGGTACAAGTTAATTTCGATATTCCTGTATTTGAAGGACAGATAGATGCAGAAGCCCTAGAAAAATAGTTAATTGTGCTAGAAGGTTATTTCTTTGTTCACAATTTTTCCGACAAAGAAAAGATCACCTTCGCACTCCTTAAAGCTCTCCCTCATGTCAAACATTGGTGGGAAACTTATTGGGAGCAAAGTTCCACAAAGGATTCTGGAATATATGGGGTCGATCCCACTTGGGATTTTTTTGTGGATGCGGTAAGGGAACAATATTACCCTGTTGGAAACTATGAAGACCAACACATGAGATGGACCACACTGCGGCAAGAGAGGGGCCAAGCAGTTCCGGAGTTCACCAATACCTTCCATAACTTGCGCACCAAGTTGGGTATCAAAGACTCCGAGCGACATTTGGTTCTGAAATACCGTGGGGCTCTACACAGATACATCCAAACTGAAATGGATTTTCTCAACATCTCATCACTAGGTGTTGCTTATCGATATGCTGTTAAAATCAAGCAGAAATTTAAGCACCAGAACAAACGAGATTTTGGTTCTGCAAATCACCAACAACCAAAGTATGACAAAGACAGGCCTAACAAACAGTCTCTTGAAAACCAGTCCAAGCAACATGAAAAGAAGGGTCACGGGAAGACAAAGAAGGACACCAGAAAATGGTGCAATTTCCACAAAAGCCCTTGGCACAACACCAATGAATGTCGCTCAAAATAGTCATTGGTAGTCAAGATCAAAGACAAGGTTTCAAACCTTGATTCAGAATCTGAAAATACTGGTAAAGGACAAATCATTAACACATACCCCACTGTTATTGTCGCGACCGCAACAATTCAACCAAAAGAACCAACAGATCCTGAAGAGGGGGAGCGCCTTTTTCATTCACAGATGTGGGTGAAGGGGACCCCGCTGCATTTTATTGTTGATAGCAGAAGCCAGAAGAACCTCATCTCAGCAGAGGTCGTCAAACAGTTGGGATTGTCGACAACACCACACCCGCAGCCATACAACATCGGGTGGCTTCGCCAAGGACGAGATCTTCATGTTAGCCAACAATGTCGATTGTCATAAGGCATCCAACCCTTCAAGGATGAGGTATTATGTGATGTTTCCCCACTGGATGTCTGTGATGTTCTCTTGGGCCAACCATATATGTGGAAGCGCCATGTTGTTTATGAGTCTCAACCCCGTAGTTTCATTGTTACTTTGGGGAGTCATCTCTACAGAATACCAGAAGTAGTTCCAACTATTGTTCCACCTAAAAAGTGTCACAAGGCAGTATCTCATACTGCAAAATTTAGCTTCTTCGCAATCTGTTCAAAAGGGGAACAGAAGGACACTGCAACCACTACAGCCTCGCCCCCTACACCTTCTATCCAACAGAAGCAGGTCGACAAGGTTGAAGCAAAGTAAAAAGATTCCTTTTGCACACCTTCCTCCCATGTAGCTTGACTTGTTGAATAGCCTCATCTTCAACAGGTTCATGACAAACTTCCACAAACTAAGCAGCGCGATGTCGCCAACAATACAAGCAGTTCACCAAGATGCAGATCCAGCAAATGCTTTTCCCTCTCCCCCAGGAACTCATCGCAATGGAGACCATTGCTTCCTAAGGAGGGAGGATTGATGCAGGTGGATATCGGCAGCCACCCACCTTTTCCGACTAGCTCAAAACAGTTTTCTAGCAATTTTGGCAATTTACTATTTTTAGCAGGTTTTAACTTTCGGGGCCATTTTGAGGGCCTAAATGAAGGTTTTTTGAGATCGATGTTCTCAATGATAGTCAAAGACATCATTGAGCCCCCAAAATGAATCTCCTCGATGATACCTTTCCAACGAGCTATCATACGCCTAAAACGGAGATCGCATGTAAAAGTTACGACCCCGGGAAGTTGATGTACTCACTTACCCAAACGGGGCCCACATGAATTTTGGTGCTTCATCTCATAGGGTTAGGTTTTTGGATGTCTAGGGTTTTTGGAATTCCTGTTTATTGTAAAAAATCCTTCAGAGCCTCATTGTAATCATCTTCTTGTGAATGCGAGTAGTCGTCACATCTCTTCTCAGAGATAAGATGCCACCATTCTAGCGAGTCTTTCACTCTGTATTTTTACAGTCTCTGTACATTTCTTTCATTAATAGAAATCGTGTTTTACTGTATCTCAGTGTTTATGGTTTCATCTCTGATATATTTCTGTTATATTATTGGATATACATGATATCTCTGTGTATTTCTTTATTATATCTCCACTCTCATTTCGTGCCGAAAATAATCCAGATCACATAGTGACTTCACAACATGCATCCAGCATTGGTGGGTAGCTCTCCAATAGCTACAACATGTCATCATGAGACTATCCAGTTTCCTGCAGAATGCTCAGATATCGTATGCATGACATCCAATACCCTGTGATAACATATGTACCTCGTCTCTTCACCATGCATCCAGGGTCGGTGGGTAGCTCTCCAATAGTTACAACATGTCATCATGACATCCACTACCCTACAATAACATATGAATCCATCACTCCCTTTGAAGAGGGACTGTGCCGAGCTTGTCCCCAAAATTTTTCCTTGACAATGGCTTTTTCAGCACATCCACAACCTGCCCATCGGTAGCCACATATCTGAGCCTCATTGCTCCCTTCTACATCATATCCCTAATATAGTAATACCTTATTTCTATATGCTTCGACCTATCATGAAACGCCAAGTTCTCTGACAACTTTATACAACTCTGGTTGTTGCACAAGATAAAGATCTCCTCCATCACAATATCGAATAATCTAGTCAGTAATTTTCAAAGCCACACTGCTTCGCTACTTGCTGCACATGTTGTCACATACTCTGCCTCAGTCATACTGAGTGCTACACATGATTGATTCTTACTGATCCATGAAATCATATCAGATCCCAAAGTGAAGCAAAATCCTAATGTACTTTTCTTGTTTGCAACACTACCGTCCCAATATGAATATGAACATCCAAGTAGACTGGTCTCACTGTTTGCAACATACTTGAGCCCATAATCCATTGTACCTTTAAGGTACCTCATCACATGTTTTACTGCAATCAGGTGAACACGTTTGCGGTCAACCATGTACTGACTTAGGGTGTTCACAACAAAACATGTATCTATTTGTGTATTTGTCAGATACATCAATCATCCAATCATCTACTTGTATAATGTAGCATCCACAACCTATGAAGTCATATCATCCAACAACTTCATATTTGATGCCATTGGTGTAGTCATTGATTTACAGTCCAACATCTAGAACCTCTTCATGATCTCCACAACATATTTTCCCTCATTTAGGAAGATCTCATTTTTCCTCTGCCATACCTCTAGACCCAAAAAGTATTGCATCAAACCTATGTCTTTCATTTTTAACTCTGCAATGAGTTTTCTCTTACACTCAATGATGAGCTTCTCCACTCCTGTCAAGATCAAGTCATCCACAGATAGTAGTAATATCATTGGTCCATCATCCTCAACCTTGAAGTAAAGGTTAGGATCTGCACTGCTCTTGGTAAATACCAAGCTCATCATAAAACCATCAATCCGACCATACCATGCTCTTGGTGCCTGTTTCAATCCATATAATTCCTTCTTTAACCTACACACATGCATCTCCCTGTCATGTGTTTCAAATCCTTGTGGTTGTTCCATGTAAACCTCTTCCTCTATTACCCCATTCAAAAATGTCGTCTTCACGTCCATCTAATGAACCTTCCATTTCATCACAGTGGCTATTGAAAGAACAAACCTTATTGGATTATATCTTGCCACAAGAGCAAAAGCTCCTCGTAGTCAATTCCTTCCTTCTGAGAAAATCCTCGTGCTAAAAATATAGCCTTATATTTCTCAATGCTTCAATTTGTAGCATGCTTCGTCTTGAATATCCACTTGGAGCTCACAACTGATTTTTCTTTGGGTCTGGGAACCATGTCCCAAATGTCATTCTTCACTATTGATTGGTATTCCTCAACCATGGCATCCTTCCATTCTTTCTTTCCTGCAACTTCTTCATAGATGGTAGGATCTACATCGATGATATCACACATTAATTCCACATAGTCAGGATATGGTTTTAGTTTCTTGATTTCCCTAAATGATCCATCCTAGGCACCATATCTCTCTGCATCTTTGATTTCCTCTTGTGCCCAATCCGGTCTTCTCTTTTGTGTAGGATTCCTCGTAGGCCTCTATGGTTTGGCCATATCCTTATCCTCAGTAATGGATTCCTCTGCTTCCAATTCTCTTGTCTCCGCGGCTCTAGGAACTCCATTCTCTTCGTCATGAGATTCCTCTGCACAACCCTGCTTTGATTTGTGAAAAGATGCATCCTCATCGAAGGTTACATCCCTGCTAATATCGATATTTCGGTGACCAGGAATGTATACTATGTAGGTCTTTGATGTGTCATTGTACTCAACAAATATACATTTCTTTCTAGATGGGTCCAACTTTGTTTTCTTGTCCTTGGGGACATGCACATATACAGGACAATCAAATATCCTCAGGTGGTTGACCTCTGGCTTATCTTCTGAAAACATTTCCTTCATTTTCTTGTTTTCAAGAACTCTATGGGGACTTTTGTTATGTACGTACACAACTGTCATCGCATCTTCTTCCCATAGATACATAGGTAAATCCTTATCATGGATCATGGCCTTCACTACTTCCATAATTGTTCGATTCTTTCTCTCTACCACTCCATTTTGTGGCGGATTATAGGGAGTGGAGAGCTCCCTCTTAATCTCAACTTCTTTGTAGAAATATAAGAATTCATCTGAGGTGAATTATCCTCCATTGTCTGATCTCAAAGTCTTTATCTTCCTTTATGTTAGGTTTTCTACTAGTGCCTTGAATTCCTTGAACTTACTAAATACTTCACCTTTTGACTTCAAGAAGTAAATCCAAGTTTTGCGTGAGTAATCATCAATAAATGATACATAATATATGTACCCATTGAGAAATGGTTTTGACATCGGTCCACATACATCCGAGTGTACAATATACAATACTCCTTTGGCTCTGGTATCACTGCTTGGAAAGGGATTCTTCACATTCTTTCTTTGTGCACAACATTTTCACATGCCATTTAGATTCACCCGAATCTCTAGTAGTCATGTTACCATATTGCTCACAATTGGTAAAGATTTGTAGTGTAGGTGGGAAAATCTCATATGCCATAGCTCACTTGAAATCACAGTGTCGTGAATTAATGATGAATCTGAGCATCCCTCTAATTTATACAATCCTCCTTCTTGGACACCGATAAAAACTGCATCATCAAACGTCTTTCCTTTTGGACACATGAGAACTTCTCTATCTACAAATGCAACCCTGAAACCCTTCTCATCCAAATTTGAAATCGAGAGAAGGTTCTTCTTCAAACATGGTACATAAAGCATGTCCTTCATCCTCATTGCCTTCCCATAATCTAGTTTGTAGGAGGCCTCTCCTACTCCTTTGATCGGATACTGATAATCATCACCCAACTTCACATTATGAGGTGAGTCTTTATGAATTAATTTTGATAGAGATCCTTTTAACCCTGTCATGTGCTTAGAACCACCGCTATCCACCAACCAAGTATCATTTCCAGGGTTGATTGTTCCTGTGAGAGCTAATATTAGGACGTAGTCATCATCACTTGAATCATCTTCTCTTGTAATTTTCTTAGGTGGTTCATCATCTTCAACGGCATGAGCATGATGCCTCTTTCCCTTTCCCTTTTCCTTTTCTTTTAGTTTAAGAATAAGGGGATAAAATTTTACGTGTCCCAATTTTTCACAATAGAAACACATCAAATTTGAATAGTCTCTTTGATTCTTCTTCGACTTTTGAGGTTTCTTTGGGGATGAGGGTTCTTTCTTACTCTTTTCTTTCCTTGTATGAGCAGCTAAATCTTGGTCATCATCCCTCAATTTCTCTTCTATTGCTACCATCCTTGATTCCTCTTGAGTGCAATCTTCCCACAATCTGCTAAACTTGATTAGCTTCCTCCTTGAGCATATTCCTTGAATGAATGAGTCTCGTGACCTTGGGAGACCATTCAAGGTGATCATAACCATTTCTACTTCGTCAACAGTGTCTCCAATAGCTTCAATCTGTTCCTTGATCTGGTTCACTATCGAGAAGTAAGAGTGAATGGACTCTAAATCTTGAAGCTTCACATTCTTCATATGGGTCTTCAATATCGTCCTTTTGTTGATGTTTTTTCCTTCAAATAGACGAGTCAATGCACCCATAATATTGTTCGGAGATTTTAATGGAGAAACATGATTGATCGGATGATCCTTGATTGATTCTGTAATAATCCTCTTAGCCATGGTCTGGTTCTTTTTATGCTTTTCCTTGGCCTCATCTTCCTTTGGTTCTGGAACTTCCTCCTCAACAAATCTTTCTAAATCATGTTATTCCAGAAGGAGGCCTACTCTGTACTTCCATGCTCTGAATTTTTCTTCTCCTTCTAGTTTCTCGTCAATTTTGGTGCAGGAAGTCATTCTTCCTAGGAAGATGAATTTAGTTTGCCAAAATAATTCCAAAAATCTGCAGAAAAAACATCTTTTTCAGGCCTGCTCTAATACCATGTTGATTTTTTTTTGTTTTTCCAACATTTAAAGTATTATTTTATTTTATTATTATTTAATATGCAAAAGGATCACAACTAAAAGATAGATATCCACATAACAATAAGATATATCCTCAAGGGGGAGAAAACCCTGCAAAATTTCCTTAGTATAGATGCCTCCAACATGTACAATGTCACACAATGCTCTTTCACAAAATCAAGACCAAAGAGACCCAAACATGAACCAATAATAGCCTCCTAGATAAGTGTGTACTACTCTCTTGTACATATATTCAATGAGTGATCAAAATGAATCGATATAACCTCTATTTATACTCTAAAAGACCTAAAAGGCATGACTTATAAATAAACCCTTTCACAATTACACTTAGGAATAACCAATACAATTACATTTAGGAATAACTTTCGAAATTACATAAAATCTCAACATGATCCTGAACCTATTCGTGGAGAAAATGATATTTAATTGGTATATGCTTAGTCTTAGAGTGTTGAACAGGGTTTTTAGAGAGATTAATAACATTGGTATTGTCACATGTGATGGAGACAGGTTGTTCGCAAAGAACTTGAATATCTTTGAGATTGTGTTTAATCCACAACACTTGAGCACAATAGGATGTTGTGGCTATATATTCATCTTCAGCTGTAGAGAGAGAAATGGAAGTTTGTTTCTTACTAAGCCAGGACACTAAACAACTGCCAAGGAAAAATGCGCATCCACTGATGATTTTTCTATCATCAATACTTACTACCTAGTCTGCATCAGTATAAGCTTTGAGAATGAGGTTTGTGTCTTTTGGATACCACAAGCCATAATCAACAATGCCTTGCAAGCATCTAAATATTCTTTTAAATGCAAGAACATGAGTTTCCTTAGGATTTTCTTGAAATTTTCCTACCAATCCAACTACTTGTATGATGTCAAGCCTTGAAGCTGTGAGATAGAGTAATCTTTCTATCATATACATGTACATGGTTTGATATATTTTTGGAGCATCATCATCTTTGATGAGTTTGCAACTGGTAGTCATAGGAGTGCTCACTGGTGTGCAATTTTCGATGCCAAACTTTCTTAAGATTTCATTGTGAGATTTACTTTGAAAAATGAAAATTCCTCTCTTTGATTGATGAATCTATAGACCAAGAAAGAAGGAGAGTTATCCTAACATGGACATCTCAAACTCTTGTTGCATTGCAGTTGCAAACTTCTTACTCATTAGTTCAATTTTACTACCAAAAATAATATCATCAACATATACTACAATAATTAACAAGTCATTACCTTAAGACTTGATGTACAAGTTGTTATCAGTTGTTCCCTTTTTAAAACCTTTCTGGTGCGGATACTTGTTGAGTCTGTAATAGCAAGCTCTTGGAGCCTGTTTTAGCCCATACAAGGCTTTCTTTAATCGACAGACATAATCCTTTTTGTCAACTCGCAGAAAACCTTTTGGTTGCTCCACATAAACTTCTTCCTCAAGGTCACCATTCAAAAATGATGATTTGACATCCATCTGGTAGACTTCGAATTTTTTGTAGCAAACAAAATCCAAAAACACATTGATAACTTCAATTCTTGCAACATGGGAAAAAGTGTCTTCAAAGTCCACTCCTTCGACTTGAGCATACCCTTTGCATATCAATCTGACATTGTTTCTGACTATCTGTCCATCTTCATTTAACTTGTTTCTATATACCCATTTATTAACAATTGCATTCTTGTCATTTGGTCTTGGGACAAGATCCCATGTCTTATTTTTCTATATTTGGTCTAGTTCTTCATTCATGGCTTTGACCCAAAGGTCATCCTGAATTGCTTGCATAAAATTTTATGGTTCACTCATGGATAGCAGTGCAAAATTTGCAGAACCAGATGTATCTGTAAGTTTTCTTCTAGTTTGTAGACTTGCTTCCTTGTTTCCAAGAATCTAACTTTTCTAGATGATGTTTTTGAAGATACCTTGATGGGGTATTTGGTTGTGATGTCTCCATTCTCTCTTCTTCCTTGGAATCCTCTTGTTCCTTATACTTGTGCATTCCATCTCCTTGTGGTTCATTTCTGATTGGTTCATCATATGCATTATCATGGTATCGATGTCTCTTTGGATGAAGTGGTCGCTCATCTACCTTTACATCTATACTTTAAACTATGTTTTGGAGTCTTTTGTTGTATCACTTGTATCTTTTACTTCTAGAGGAGTATCCTAACATGATACCTTCATCAGCTCTAGAATCAAAATTACCTAATTTATCTTCATTTCTTTTAATGTAGCATTTGCTTCCAAAAACTTTGAAGTGTTTTGTTGATGTTGGTCTGCCATGTCATAGCTCATAAGGGGTTTTATCATTGTTTAATCTTATGTGCACTTTATTGAGAATGTTAACATCAGTTTGAACATCTTCTCCCCAAAAGGTTTTAGGAACTTATGATTCATCAAGCATGGCCCTGGCCATTTCTTGAACTGTTTTGTTCATCCTTTCTACTACTACATTATGTTGTGGGGTTCTAGCAATAGAAAATTTTCTCTTGGTCCCATGCTTTTCATAATCTTAGGAACTTTATTTTTAAATCCATTTCATTTTCTACCTGTGCTTTGAATATTTTGAATTTTTCAAAAGCCTCAAATTTATGCTTCAACAACCCAACCCAAGTCATTCTGGTATAGTCATCAATCAAAAAAATGAAATATCTTCCACCTCGAGGTGATTTTGTACTACTGGGGCCACATAGATTTGTATGAATCAAATCAAGAGGTCGAGTGGTGGAGTGTTCTCTTGCCTTGAATTGAACTCTTGACTGCTTTCCAAACTGACATGACTTAAAGATAATATTCTCAGGTTTGGAAATTTTGGGCATATCTCTCACGACATATTTTCTTCCTAGATTAAAAAGATGATTAAAACTAAGATGTCCTAGTATTTTGTGCCAAAGCCAACTCTCATCATTTTTACCAATCCAACATTTTTCTTTGTCTTCTTCTAGAACATACACATTTCCTGAAGTTTTGACTACCTTGACAACAGTCTTTCATGTATTCACATCCGTTACTTTACAACCTTTTGAATGAAAGAGAAAATTGTGTTTTTGGTCACACATATGACTTACACTCAACAAGTTATATTTTAGACCATCTACATACAACACATTTTGTTCTTTGGTCTTTCCCTTCTTATCTTCATCTAATACAACAGTTCATTTTCCTCTAATTCTAGTTGGAGCATTGTTTCCAAAAGTAACATTACCACTTTTTTCTTCGGTTAGGAATTCAAATTTACTCTTGTCTAATTTCATGTGCTTGGAGTAGCCACTGTCAATATAACATTGATTTTCTTGATTTTTGGCATATAGAGCCAGTCCACAATTTTCTTTGTTTTTATTTTTCTTCCTCCAAACCTTCGTAAAATCTTCTTGTTTGTCTTGCTTATAGATAGGCATCATATTTCTTCTACATTCACTTACCTTGTGTCCAAAATTATTCCATATGTGGCATTTAAGGTCATTTGGTAGAGGGTAGAAGGCATTTTGATACATAGCCATTTGAGTTTTATTGAATCTCATTCCTACATTTCTGTTATGTCTAAAAGTCCTGCAACTCACAACCTTATGTCCAAAGTTTCCACAAGAGAAACAATATCCATAGAAAAAATTTGGATGCCTTGGAATAAAAAACTTACTTGTAGGAATCATTATTTGTTTGTCATCTTGATAAGATTCAAGCACATATTGCTTCCTTGCTTCATATTTTTTTGCATAGTTGGGTTGATCTGGTTCTGACTGCTTCTTCTTATCATCTTTTGATTTGTTAGGTTGAGTGTTGATTCCCTTGAGAGAATTTATATAACTTGTAGGCTTCTCACTAGTTGACATGTTGGTTCTTGATTCACCCTTGATGATTTTCAGAATTTCCTTATATTCTAGCCTTGTCTTGTCATCTGGTGATCTCTGATTGCTGAGAATGTTATCTAGAATTTCATCTCCTTTTATGAATTTCATTTGAATCTTGGACTTCTCTAGATATTTTCTTGAGGACACTATTTTTGTTTCTAGTTTGTCACAGATGTTCTCCTTTTCTTTTATCCGATTCATCAATATTTCTTCCCTTCTTTTGGCCTCTTCTAGATGAATTTTTAAGATGATTATATCCTCGTTGATTTGATTGTCTTTTTCTTTATAAAACTGTAACTGTTATTTTCTTAGTCTATTTTTTTTCTTAAGTCGGGAGATTTCCTCTAGAGCACTAATGCGTTATCCTTCCATGTCTACTACAACTTCACATTCTTCTGTGTCTGTTTTTTCTTGATCAGATTTGTGTTGCTCCAAAGACATGAGAATTTTTTCATCTTGAATTATATCTTGCTCGTATTCTTCTTCTTTAGTGTCTGAAGAGCTCTTGATGTCCTCTTTTGAATAAAAATTGTCCCTTTTAAACTTTTTATTTTATTTTTAGACTCCCTAGGTTTATCCTTGTCTTTTCTTTCTTCTTCGTTGGTTTTGTTTTATTTCAAAGGAAATTTAGATGCAAAATGACCAACTTTACCACAATGAAAGAATTTGAATGGTAACATACCTTTGTATTTTCCGAATCCCCTCTTTAGTTTCCTTACCAAGTTAGCTTCCTCTTCATCTGAGAATTGTTCTGATGAATCATGATTTTGGGATGTCGATGATTTGACTGATGCCTTGAAGACTACGTCCTTTAGATCTGATTTTTCTTTCCTAGTCCTCATCTCATAAGTAGTTATAATTCCATGTAGCATTTCCATAGTCAGTTTATCTAGTTCATGTTTTTATTCTATAGCAGAAACATTTGCATCAAGTCTTGAGGGAAGAGATCTCAGTACCTTATGAACTATTATAGCTTCTTCAATCTTCTCACCTAGCCCTTTCATAGTGTTTACAGTCTCATCTACTATGAGAAAGAAACCTGCAACATTTTCATCTTCACTCATTCTTAGGATTTNTCTTGAGGGAAGAGATCTCAGTACCTTATGAACTATTATAGCTTCTTCAATCTTCTCACCTAGCCCTTTCATAGTGTTTACAGTCTCATCTACTATGAGAAAGAAACCTGCAACATTTTCATCTTCACTCATTCTTAGGATTTAAAATTGCATTCTGTAAGATTGAATTTTGGTCAACTTTACTTTCTCTTCTCCTTCATAATTGTTTACCAGTTTGTCCCATATTTCCTTTGCGGATTCCAACTGCATTACTTTGACAAATTTTGTTTCTGCAAGTCCTCCTTGGATAGCATTCATAGCTCTTGCATGTCTGTAGTAATTATTCTTACCAGCTTCATTAATTGGAAGAGTAGTTGGGATTTTATAACCATATACCACAATCTGCCAGATTTCCATACCAAGAGACATCGAGTAGGTCTTCTTTATGATTTTCCAAAATGAAAAATTTGTTCCATTGATCAGAGGAGGTATGGTTGAAGAAGAAAAAGAATCTTGATGTGACACACTTTTTGTGTGATCTTCCTTCTAGTTGTTAGGATATTATTGAAGGTGCATGTTCTCTAATACCAATTGTTATAACTTACAACAATACTGAGAGGGGGGGTGAATCAATATTGTATCGGATTTTTCACTTTTCTTTCCTTTCAACAAATTAAGGTTATTTAGAAGTGCTTACTTAATCAGAAATACATGTAGAACTCAAAACACAACACAAAAAACACATTACACCATAATTTTTACATGGAAACTCAATGCGGGAGAAAACCACATAACATATTTTTTTATGTTATTTTGTAAGCACCAACTTACAATTCACAATTATTCAGGTTTGCAGGCACCCACCTGTCACAAATGAGGACATCGATCCTCTCAGGTACCAACCTGTCACAAACAATGAGGACACCAATCCTCTTAGGCACCAACCTATCGTCGATAATGAGGAAACCAATCCTCTCAGGCACCAACCTATCACGGATAATGAGGAAATAAATCCTTAATTAGCTTCAACTCACCATAGCACCACCCTGCCCCCTTGAATTTCAATTTAAAAATATTCTTACAAAATTGAACCTTTCTCTACAAAAATTAATCTGATATGTCTCCAATTCAGTTTTATTGAACAATTATAGGTCCTTTTTCTTCTCTTTTCATCCACACACCAATCAAACAAAGTGCATCCTTATTTATATTTTTTTTCTTGAGTTCTCCTTCCTGTATATGGACACATAACAATTACATTGTGGACATATTTTGACCTGATAAAACTCATGTTAGTTACACTTCTGTCTAAATAAAGTATGTGGATGCATGACAGTTACATTGTGGACAAATCTTGACCAGATCAAAATCCAGTTATAGTTGGACATTCTTTGACTAAATCAAGCAGACCAAATATTCCTACGAATGAGCTCCAAATCATCTCTAGAAACAAAACATAGTCTTATCAGAGCATCTCCTCATGAATGACGCAACAACTCACGTTATGGTCTATAGAGCATCTACTACGTAGATATAATAAGATCCCAAAGCTCAAGTCAAAATTCTTCATCATGTCACACTTACCTTGCAGTGTGCTCACCCAGTCGCTCCGTTCATCCCGTCGCATTCCACTCCGTCTCTTGTCACACGAGCTTTGTTTCATAACACTCTATTGTTCCATTCGTTGCACTGGCTCAAGGTGCCCTATAAATTTTCTTCTATGGAATCTTCCACACAATCTGTCGTAGTCCATTCTGTCACACTAGTTTCATCTTGAGACACTCCACTACACCGTTCTTTGCATTGGTTCAGAGCACCTCGCATATTTTCTTCTAGTCCTTCGATCCTGCTACACACTTCTATTTTCATCCTTTCACAACTTCATTTACATGTGCATATACTTTGTGCCATACTTTTTCTGCCATTGATCCTTGCGTCCTTCAATCCTTCCACACACTTCTTATGTCTGTTATTACACTATAAGTGACCATGTCCATGACCACTTTGACATCAATGACAACACACAACATAGATTTAGATGAGATTAACTTGTTGATAAAGTTGTTCTTGAAGCTTACATATATATGATTTTATCTCCTTATCTTCTCTCTATGACAAATCCAACTAGGGAAAAGAAGATCATTATAATGTTGCAAGAAAATTAAAAAAAAAAAAAAAAAAGATAAAAAAAACCTAATGTAAAGCATCAAAATCTAAAATAATAAGTGGCATATGCTTCCATAATTACAATAACCATACACATAATATTCATTATTGGCATGCACACACACTATTGAAGAGAAACAATTAAAATGGGTAAGAATACCACAAATTCTATAAATAGTCCAAGAGTATGAAGTTCCAGTAGAATCCTCTGATATAGGAACATTTACTTAGACTGCATGTCATTAGTTGCAATACTAGATATCGATCCAATAGTTTGATAATTGGATTGTGACTCATTTTGATTATTTTGTGTCCATGCATACACCTTTCATCCAATTGTCCAAAGTATGAATTAATTTTTATTTTATTTTTGAACTTAGTACAATATCATCTTCTATCCTAAGATCATCCTCATTACTACTTCACATTGTATAATGTAAATTCCCATTTGAAGCAATATAGTTGACATAACAAGAACCATCTAACATGTGTCGCTACTATTTGTTCAATTCCACTTTCATTCGTATCTTTGATTCCACTCTTTTTGTGTCATTAGTGTCACCATCAAAATCTCTAGTACCACAAGGAGAATCCTCGCTAGTGCATTGAGCAGAGTCATATTATTTTCCATCATATAGAATTATGCTATCTTCTTTGAGGTATTCTTCAATAATTAAAGCTAAAAGCAACCTTTGAGAAAGAGCAAGCATATTGTAAATACATCTACGTTTTTTAGTGGATCTCTCAATATCCTTTGTGTTTCTCAAACTTCCAAGTCTCGAGGCCTCATTATCTACACTTCCATGTGGAAAAAAAATTTAGTTACCTGCGATAGTTGGAGTCAGAGATGCTAGTAGTGAACTACATATGAGACTAGACTTAAATTAAAGGAAGGTGTCACACCAAGGTTCAAAGTATAAAGCATCTAACCATACATGCAACTAAATACTAACAACTAAAGGCATTTTCAAATATCTAAAAAATGTGTCCTTTAACCAATACACAAGTGAGAACTCCAAAATCTTAATAAATAAAATTATTATAGTAAATGAGTCAACCATATACTACAATAAAATATTTGCTAAAAAATGGCTATTTTCCATTACAAAAAAAATCCAAGATAGATGGTAGATGAACTATGCTCATACATTTACATTTTGATGATTTCCATATGGACAAATTGTAGTTGTAGTTGCAGTTGCATATGCATATGCATCCTCTACCTATGTTATATACATCCAACAAGTCATAGACATCATCATAATGAGATCAAAGAGACAATACAATTTAATAATTCAAAAGGAATATACATATTTATGGAATGGAATTATTCCAAACATTTTACATTGCAATAAATGTGTGAAAAAAATATTACTTGTTGCTTCAAGAAATCTAGGTCATCTTGATTGAGGAATGCAAAAGATGGCTCCATTTGATTCCAAAAATTTCCTGAACATGTAGTCTCTTCCCATAACCAATTTCAAAATTAAACAACAATTAATGAACAAATATATTTTTTGTTGTCATTTGCAATTAAGAAAATATCCAAGCAATTGGCACAACTATATACCCCCCCTCAAGAGATTAAAGCAAGTTAATTTATGTGTTATTGTTATTCATTGATTTGGAATGTCTCTGTTAAGAACCAAATATCAATATAGCATAGAAAAACCTCAGAAAA
>ML811057.1:78013-92679 GCA_009831015.1 Picea engelmannii
ATATAAAGAAGCAATTCGTACCTTTTGTGTATGTGGCACATTATGGAGATCAAAGAATTGCTCCATCTAAAGTATCCATGTGATTGGGTCCTTGCCATCAAACTTCCTCATATCAATCTTAGGAATGTGGTTGGTCTTCGAACCAAAGTTAGAGTTTCTCCATTCTTGATTCACCTTCCTTGTGTCCTCATCATGAATTTCATGGGATGCATTTTCACTTTCAGGTGTCTTCTTTGTTACGAAATTTTTCAATACTTCCATGATCTCCCCTTTTAAACCTCCATCATCTCTTGTAGTTCATCTTTTGTTACTATCTTATTTTGTAAATCATTTATGTCCCTACGCATTTCTTCACCTTCATCAAGAGTCCAAGTAGGATTTTTTGGAGGCTTATTTGGTGTAGAAGTTCCTTTTTTGGGTGGCATGTTGGCCAAGTATCACTTTGAACCTTGATTTTGAGGTGGTTCTGCTAGACAATATGTCTTCTATTGTATCTCCCAAGTTTCAGCCCTTCTGGGTATGAAAATTTATTTTATGTAGTTCTCTGATATTTCTTCTCTGCAATGCCATAGGTCTGATCAAAATTGGATGTGCCAAGTGGAATTTACGGTAACTTCCACACAACTTGTCGATTTTTGGCCTTTCCAGGAGATCTCACTTGTATAGCGTGCCCCGCACCAAATAATTGATATTAAATTTTGAAACTTGCACCAGAAACACTACAGACTGTCCACAATCCAATGAAACTAGTCCCACTCAATTTGGATACTCTAGGAAGAAGTTATGATTGTTTGACCTAAAACACCTTCTTAAGACTAGTCAATAGGACTAGTCAGATACCCTATCTTACACAAGGTGTATCTACAAATTTAATATGATCTAGAAGCTGAAATTTTTACCACAGATACCTTACTAATTTCTGTAAATAGGCTCCGAAGTTCAGGGTCTGAAACATTACAGAACAGTTTTTATAGCTAAAATTCCGCAATGACTCATTTCAGGAAGATTCCAGAACCCTATCTTGTACAGGTTGTATCTCTGAAAGTATAAGGCCTAAAGAGCTTAATTTTGAACCCAACATACCTTGATCCATCTACTAAATATCCTCCAAGTTGTACCTTTTGAAATGTTGTAGAAAACAAATTATAGCGAAAATTCCAAGGTGTCTCAGATGTAGCAGCGAAACCCCAAGACCTTGAGCTCTGATACCATATGTTAAGAACCAAATATCAATATAGCATAGAAAAACCTCAAAAAAAGTATTCAACGCCTTGAAAAAGAGATAATTTCATATAATAAGCCTCTTCAAGGGGGAAACCTCCTTTTACCCCACTTAAATGTTCAAGTACAAGATTATTCAAAATGAAAATGTCTCCTTGGTATATATAGGAGACTAGGAGGTATAATTACAACTAATGGCCTAAAGCCGACATAAATAAAATAACATTACTAATATAATATGCCCTAATTAAGGGGTAATGAGCCAATATTAGGGCTTAACAGTCTCAGAATCTTACTGATTTCATTGCTAGAAACATTTGTAGTTGTTATGAGTTCTTCATCATCATCATTTGACTCCCCTGCAAAAGTGCAGTTGCAACGTGTCAATACCATATGGTGGTATGTAACATTGACTACTCTCAAGTTTCATACTAGGTAATCAAGTTTCATACTAGGTAATCAATTTCTTAGAATATATAAGTACATGCCTATAAAATATGACGATTTGTTGTTTATTGGGCACCTTAAACATGTAAGCGTCTTTGGATTCAATGATATTTTCTTGGTTGGAGGTTGACCTATTTTACTGAACCACCCAAAAACATGTATTAGTGTATTGATTGGTTTTAATTAATTACCTTCTTTGAGAAATGTTTCAGTATTAAAAACTAGAGGCATTTGAAATTTAGAGTGGAATTAATACATATCACTACTCACCTTTCTACTTTATCAATACCAAGCCTTGTGCTTCTTAGTTGCTTTGTTGTTGCACATCTTCTAGTTTTCCACTTGGAGGAGGAATTATTGACCTAGAATGGAGTTAAGCCCCACCCTCTCCATCCTTGTATGATGCATACCATCCCCACTTCATTTTTTAGTAACAATATTTGTCTTCTTTGACAACAAAACCATCGATCCAACCTCGTGAATAACAGGAGCAACCTTTTCCTATGTATGCATTGGATGGATAAGCTTCCCCAAAGAATTGAAGTACTAAACCTCCTTCCAGAAGAAATAAAAAAACCCTTGTCTAAGGACCATATCATAGATCTCACCAAACTCAAAAATACTATTATTGCATATTTTAGTCTTCTAGTAAACAAGAGAAAATGCAACCACACCTTATCACCAACATGAGACTTGTGTGGAACCTGATGTTGGTCATGTCACTACTTGTACTTGGAATTGACTTTCTGTAAGATATAATGAACCTATTGTTGAGTATGTTAGATCCATTAAACAAATTTGATTCCTCTATCTACCTTTTTCTGAGCATGGCATGACTCTCCTCAAGAAGATGTAATGGGTAGAGCTACATCAATGGGCGCCAATGGTCGGAACCCCAAGCACACCTAAAAAGGGTCATGGCAAATAGATTTGTGGAGGGATCTATTGTAGCATGTTGAACATATGGAATAATCTCACCCCATGTACACGGATGATTGGAGTTGTACATGCACGGGATATGCACAATCATATGATTGGCCACTTCTATATATCCATCTATTTGGGGGTGGAAATCACTTGATTTGGTAATCTTGGTGTCCATTAGAGACCACGGGATAGACCAAAAGGTACTAAGGAACTACTGTCCCTATCTGAAATAATGGTCTATGGTAGCCAAAAATGAACCCAAACATGCTCAAAGAATATCTTAGCAGTGGATTTGATTGTGATACTCTTCTTACATGGTGCAAAAATGGTCATCTTAGATAATCGATTGACAACCACAAAGACACAATCGTTACCATGCTTGGTGGAGGAAAAACATAACATGTAATCAATGGAGATAGACTCCCAAGGCTTGTCTAGGGTGGGTAGAGGAGTGTATAACCCATGCTTCTTAATGGCAGGCTTAGCAATGACACAGGTAGTGCACAATCAGATATACCCGATAATGTCATGTTGGAGTTTTGGCTAGTAGAAATACTTTTGAAGTACTGCTATTGTCTTCTCCACACCAAAGATCCCTACCACCTAACTGTAATGTGCCTCCCAAATTACCTTTGAACGCTTGCTTGAAGGAACACAAAGATGGAATAGATAGCACAAAGGTGCATACTAGAGGTGAAAGTCTGAAACTCATTTTCCTGCACGTAGTTCCTGATATGTCGCAGCGAATTCAAGGTCATTGTCATACAATTAGGGTCATCCACGGGTCTTGTGCCCATAGGATTTGAAAACGGTGATTAGTGCCATAGTTGGGGGCCAGCAAAGGCAGACTGCAAAATGGTTTGTACTACCCTTCTTGTACTCAATGTAAAAGTGGAATTGTTGCAAGTACGTGGACCAATTATGATGGAATTCATTCTATAACTTTCCTTGTGTCTACATGAATTAAGAGGCTTGTGATTGGTGTGGATGATTGTTTCCTTCCTCAAAATATAATGCTTCCATTGTCATCATGCATGCTCAATGGATTACATATGTTTTTCATAGGTGGGATTCCTGTGAACAATATCAAAGAGTGTCTCACCATGATAGGCCATCGGATGTCCATGTTGAGTGAGGATTGCACTGATAGCATAGTTGAAGGAATATATCTCAATATTGAATGTTTTTTGTAGGTCCGACGAAAGTGAGGATCGATGTTGAGTAGAGGTGGAATTTTAGATCCTTGAATGCTTCATATTGTGATTTAGACCAGGAAAACTTGGATTTAGCTCCACCCTTGGTCACTTGGCTTAAGGGCCAAGTGATATGAGAGAACCCCAACACGAACCTACGGCAAAATTTGGAAAGGCCCAAGAAGCTACAAATCTCTATTAAAATCCTTGAGGATGGCCAATAAAAAATGACTTGGATCTTGGTTAGGTCCACATGCAACCCATGTTCAACTACAATGTATCCCAAACATTGAATTCCTTGCATGCCAATTGAGCATTTCTCCATATTGGAATATAACTTGTGGTTCCACAGGGTGCTCAAGATCTATTGAATGTGTTGCAAGTGTTCTACCCAGGTTCTATTGAAGATGAGGATGTCATCCTAATATACAACCACAAAAGAGTTCATGAATGACTACAAGATATAATCCATCATCCTCATGAATATTTCTATAGCATTGGTCAAGACAAAATGCATGACCAACCACTCAAAAAGGTCTTATTTAGATTTAGAGGTTGTCTTCCATACATCAACTTGTTCAATTAGAACCTAGTGATATCTTAACTTCAAATTAATCTTACTAAATAACTTGGTGCCCTTAAGCTAATCAAGAATATCATCAATTCATGGGATCGAGTATAAGTTCTTAACACTGATTTTGTTCAAGGCTCTATAATCAACACAAAGTCGTCATGTCCCATCCTTCTTCTGCACCAACACAATTAGGCTCCCACAAGGTGAGGAGCTTGGTCGAATATGGCCCTTTTGGATGAGCTCATGAATTTTATGTTTTATTTACTCATTCTCCATAAAAGAACAAATGTATATTGGTCCATTAGATAAAGGAGCACCATGTATCAATTCAATTGAATGTTTTACCTAGCAATGTAGAGGTAGCCTCGCAGGTGAAGCGAAGATATCTTTGTATTACTCTATAATATTTTCCACCTGCTTTTATTGTGTAGAGAGGCCTTGTGTTGAGATCGTGGTGATTGAAGTGGCCTTTTTTTCACCTTCCAACTGAACCATGAAGACTACAAATTTCCCAGTCTAAGAGATTACCTTTCAACACTTCTTTGTTGAGAGCAAGGAAATTGCAATACTCGGAACAACCTCTGGTACCCTGTGGAGTGTTGGAGTTACTTCACACACACCTAGGATTTCTTTTTCCTAAGGTTTTTCTTTGTTTATTATTCATAATTAGTCATTATCTAGTCTCCTATATTTTAGGGGAGAATATTCCACACGGAGAATGTGCTCTTTCAGTTGACACTTCAGTTTGACTAGTTAAGTTGAGTTTAGATGCTGCATTGGTTTTATCACCATGAAACATTGGGATCATCACCATGCTAATTCGACCTTGCATTGGTATCATCACCAAACTGGTGCATTACCATTAATTCCTTGAGTTAACTCCTCACTACTCTCTGTTCAATGAGTTAACTGAAGACTAGTTGACTAGTTAACTCAACTAGGTGGCAGTTCACTCCCGTAACTGCCTGAGAGACTAGACTAGGTGGAATTTCACTCCTGTAACTGCTCGTGTGTGTCCATATCACTCTAGACCACCACTATGGTGCATTGGTTCACCTCCAATGTGAACTCATTGAGCTATTCAGAGTATATCATGTGTAAACTATTCATTATTAACAACGATTAATGAAAATTCTTTCATTCTTTCTCTCCTTCTTCTTCTTTCTCCTTTTATCTCTACAAATGTGTGTATCATTATTTAGATAGATCTATTATGTGCAGGTTCAACACATTTACATGGTATCAGAGCCGACAGAATACTAAGCAAAAGCTACACCAAAAATTTTTGCAGGTACAAAAGATTGAAGACAACGGAAAGATGGATTCCCAAAAAGAATTCATTCTTACACCTTACAACTATTTTGCATGGAAGGAGAAAACAAACATACATCTCTAAAACAGAGGGTTGTACAGGTTAACCTTGAATATAGATACATAACCGACATCATCCATAGAAAAATCCAAGTATTTAAATCGCATGGATGAGCCACTCAAAACAATTTGAAGTCTTAATTCTCCCGATCTCCTTTTTCACATATCTTCCTGTAAGACTCCCAACGAAGCCTAAACCACATTGGAAGGGCTCTTTGGAAAACAGGATGAGATGAGGGGACACATGTTGGAGGTGGAGCTACTCACATTAGATCCAAAAAGCTTCGAGAATATCCAATATTTCTTTACAAAATTCAAGGATTTACTATCGCAACTCAAAGCTTGAGGGGTTGATAAATCGAAGGAGGAGAAACAAATGGTTCTCACCATTCTCTCCAAGCTTGGTCCTGAATTCTCTGTATTCATATCCACATTCCATATTGTCAGATTCGCCTCTAGAGCCACCTAGAAGATGCCTTCTCTCGAGGACTTTATCGAATCCCTGACACAAGAGAAAACCAATCTCATCAACATGGGCACGATCAAAGGCCCAAGGGTGCATGCACTCACTGTGCATGATGGCAGCCACAAATATCAGCAATTTAAAGATAAAGATAAACGGAAATCTCATGCACATCCAAAGAAGGAAGGGTACACAAAACGCTTCACCAATGCCTCTGAATCCAAAGGGGAAAAGGGAAGACAAGGGGAGAAATGCACGTACTGTCACAAAGGATTCCATTTGGAATCCTCATGAATGAAAAAACAAATAGATCTGATGTCTCAAATACTTCAGCAAAACAACCTTGGAGATCGCATCCCTGAGGGTGCCAAGAAGAAAAAGCTAGAAGATCTGAATTCCAAGAAAGGCAATTCTAGCCATGCCTTCATTGCCATCAACTCATCTCTTGATGCTTGGATCGTAGATTCAGAAGCATCACATCACATGGCTGCATCATAAGCAATATATTCTTCATTGGATGCATGCAAAGGTCCTCCTATTTTGATGGGGGACAACTCTTCTGTCGAAGTCAATGGAAAAGGAAGGATTTAACTCACCAACGGAAGCTTCGAGAATGTGTTGCATGTTCCCAAACTTTCTGTCAACCTTCTCTCCATATATCATATGACGAATTCCGGCACTGGAAAGAAATTCATTTTCACACCAAATTCTGTGGACATCTACAACATGCAAACCAACTCCAGGGTTGCTACTGGTGAGGTAAATCATCACTCTAGATTGTATACATTTTCTGAATTCATTGAACCTGATTATGCTTTACTGCTTACTTATGCTGATGAAAGTAGTAGGATATGGCATGAAAGGTTTGGACATTTGAATTTTAGATACATGCAACATCTTAGCAAGCACAGATTGGTTGATGGTCTACCAGACATCCATTTCTCTAAGGGAGTGTGTGAGGGATGTGTTATCGGGAAACACCCTCAAGAGAAATTCGACAAGGGAAATTCTCATAGAGCCTCTGCACCTTTAGATCTGATCCACAGTGACCTTATGGGTCCCTTTCTGCTTTCATCCATCAACAAAGCGAGGTTTGTTCTCATTGTTGTTGATGATTTCTCACGTTTTACGTGGATCTACTTTCTCAAGCAAAAATCTGAGGTCTTTCAACACCTCAAAGATTTCAAAGCCTTGGTTGAGACACAGTCCGAAAAGAAGATCAAAGTCCTCCAAACTGATAACAGGGGAGATTATGTGAATCATGAGATCCACAATCTTTGCCATGAGGCAGGGATCTAGTTGCAGCACACAGTGCCCTATACTCCGCAGCAAAACGAAGTTGTTGAGTGGAAAAAAAGATCTCTAAAGGAGATGGTGTCTTGCATGTTGCATGCAAAGTCACTACCACAGAGACTATGGGCCGAAGCAATTAATTGTGCAACATACATCCAAAACAGATCTCCCCATAGATCTGTCAAGGATAAGACCCCCTACGAGGCTTGGAGCGGCCTCAAACCGAAAGTGACCCACTTTTTCATTTTTGGTTCACGTGCATGGGCCCAGATTCCCTCTGAAAAGAGGAAGCTACTTGATCCACAGAGCACTGAGTGCATTTTTGTTGGTTACCTCAAGGGTGTGAAGGGATATCGTCTTATTGATATTTCCTCGGACCAGCTCATCATTGAGCATAGTGTCCAATTCAAGGAAAGTGTCTCGCATGTACCTCAACAGCTGCATGCAGACACCTTAAATCTTCCACATGTCTGAGATGATGAGCATGCACATGTCGATTCTTATTTAGATGAGAGTTATGATTCAGAGGACTCGGATGATTTAGATTTAGATTCAGTACAGTTAGATGCAGAGTCAAAGCATCCAGATACAATTGCAGAGCCAGAGCAGAGGCCCAAGTGGGCACAGACTACTCTTCAGGTTGTAGGGGATCTCGTTGGTGATCCAGCCGATACTAGGAGGACTCGATCTGATTTTGAGGAGCCTCATGTTGCACTCACTGCCACTGAACCATTGCCCTACAGGCATCTTTTCTTGGTTTAGTCTTCAAATCCACAGTCTTATGGCGAGGTTGTTGGAAATCGCTTTTGGGAATCTGCCGTGCAGGAGGAGTACAACTCCCTCCTGGAGAACCAGACTTGGGATCTCGTTCCCCTTCCTTCTGGGAGAAAACTTATCAAATGCAGATGGGTCTACAGGACCAAGAGCGCAACGGATGGACAAATCAGTAGATACAAATCCAGGCTTGTCACCAAAGGCTTTCAGCAGGTTCATGGTATTGACTATGATGAGACCTTCGCTCCAGTAGTGAAGATGGATTCCATACGATTGAAACTTGTAATTACGGTAGCCAAGGGATGGGAAGTCCATAAGATGGATGTGAAGAATGCATTTCTTCATGGTGACCTCTCTGAGGATATCTACATGGAGCAAACCCAGGGATTTATGCAGGACTCGTCTTTGGTCTTTCAATTGAAGAAGTCTCTTTATGGCCTCGAGCAAGATCCGAGGGCATGGTATGCCAACATGGACTCCTACCTGCTGTCATGGAAATTTGTACGTTGTAAATCAAACCCAAATGTCTACATGCTCAGGATGGCTAATTCACTTCTACTTTTAGTTCAATACATTGATGATTTATTGATCACCGAGTGCTCGACTTCAACGATTGCTACAGTCAAGAGGATTCTACATGACAGGTTTTTGATGACTGGCATGGGTCCACTACACTTATTCCTTGGACTTGAGATCAGTTACGATGCATCAGGCATCAAACTTTCTCAGGCCAAGTATGCATGAGATCTCCTTGAGAGATTTCACATGACAGACTGCAATTCTTCTCCGACTCCTTTCCTATCAGGATTCAAACTCTAGGATGGTGGGGAGACTCCACAGGTTGATAGCACACTGTACAAACAGTTGGTGGGGAGTGTAAGTTTTAAACCTACGAAGAAAAGCAATGCATATAGATTCTTAAGCAATACAGAAATTAATCAATGGCTCATACACAGAGTACACAGAGATTTTATACCAGAAACCCTCAACAGGGAAAACCTTTCTTATTTTCATTATATCGAATTTCACCATTCGCCATACAATATATACAATGTTTTTAGGTATTCCGTAGATACCAAAACCTTAATCCCTCAATCCGGGATTAATTTACAAATCCGCTAAAAATAGCAAAAACCGCACGGATCGTCAGACGTAGTTGTCGTATCTAACGCACCCACACACACACACATGCAAAGAATATAACACATACCCAACAGGGAGCTTGTTGTATCTCACACACTCCAGACTAGACCTCTCATATGCAGTTGGTGCAGTTTCCAGGTTCATGCAGGAGACGCATGAGCTACATTGGAAAGATGCAAAGTGTATCCCTCGATACGTACAGGGCACCATCACCTTTGGGATTCATTATGCAGTAGACTCTACATTAGATCTCATCGGGTTTACTAATTCCGATTGGGCAGGCGATAACAGTGATCGCAAATCCACATCTGGTTACTCACTCAGTCTTGGTTTCGGGCCTATCTGTTGGTCGAGCAAGAAGCAAGCTACCATTTCTCTATCTTCAGTCGAGGCAGAGGACAAAGGGGTAGTTAACATAACCATTCAGGCTATGTGGAAACAACATTTTCTCACTGAGTTGGGCATTCAGCTTCATCAGCCAATTATCATCTGGTGTGACAACCAGAGCACTCTGAAGTCCTGCAGAGATCCATTTTAGAGGCAGCGGATGAAGCACATCGAAATCCACATGCACTACATACAGGACTTAGTACACGAGGGGATCATTGACCTACAGTTCTTTCCTTCAGCAAAACAAGTAGCAAACATCTTCACCAAGACCTTCACTGAGCAAAATTTCCATTCTCTGCGAAGTCGTCTTGGAGTAAAGGACATAGTTGCCTAGAAACTATAGTTCTTCTTTTTACATACATTGTACCTTGAGGGGGGGGTTTCCCATGAGGTTTTCCCTCTTTCCTCACTTTACTTCAGTGTATCTTTTGTATTTGGGTACCTAACATGGCCTCGTTGCCGGGACCCATTCTTTATTTTCACCATAGTGATGTTTGGGGGGGGTTGGAGTTACTTCACACACACCTAGGATTTATTTTTCCTAAGGTTTTTCCTTTTTTATTAGTCATAATTAGTCATTATCCAATCTCCTATAATTTATGGGAGAATATTCCACCTGGAGAATATTCTCTTTCAGTTGACACTTCAGTTTGACTAGTTGAGTTGAGTTTAGATGTTGCATTGGTTTTATCACCATGCAACATTGGGATCATCACCATGCTAATTCGATCTTGCCTTGGTATCATCACCAAACTGGTGCATTACCATTGATTCCCTGAGTTAACTCCTCACTACTCTCTATTCAGTCAGTTAACTGAAGACTAGTTGACTATTTAACTCAACTAGGTGGTCGTTCACTCCCATAACTGCCTGAGAGATTAGACTAGGTGGCAATTCACTCCCATAACTACTCATGTGTGTCCAGATCACCCTAGACCACCACTATGGCGCATTGGTTCACCTCCAGTGCGAACTCATTGAACTATTCAGAGTATATCATGTGTAAACTATTCATTATTCACAACAGTTAATGAGAATTCTTTCATTCTTTCTCTCCTTCTTCTTCTTTCTCCTTTTCTCTCTGCAAATGTGTGTACCATTATTTAGCTAGATCTATTATGTGCAATTTCAACACATTTACATGGAGTTGGCCTCCCAAAGTAAAAATGATACTACAAGGATTGGACTCATAAACAACATGGAATTTCCACGTATAAGGTTGTCCTAAAATAACATCACAAACTTCAAATGGGCCAACATCACATAGTACCTCGTCTTTGAAGGGCTTGATGTTGTAGGACAAGCGACATTGTTAGTTGACGTGGATCTCTCGTCCCTAGATCAACCAAATGATGGTATATAGTTGGGGGTGTGGCATTATCGATAGCTTCAATCGCTATATGATCTTGACTTAGATCAAGTTCTTCTAGCTAACACTATCAACAATAAAATGTAGTGGAGTCTCCTTTACCCACATCTCTGAATCGAAAAGGTGCCCCCCTTCCTCAATCTCCTCTGACTCTTCTGGTTGAATATTTGTAGTTACAATGATTGCATTGGGTTCTACATCAATGATTTGATTTCCCTTGTCCTAATCTCAATTAAAGTCCAAGCCATAGTCTGCTTCTTTTTCTTTAAGCTCGACCAACAATGACTATTTTGAGTGACATTCATCAATGTTGTGCCAGGGGATTTTGTGGAACTCACACTACTTTCCAGTGTCCTTCTTCAACTTTCCATTACCCTTCTTTGTGTGTGGCTTGGAATAGTTGTCTTGAGGTTGGCTCTCCTTGATCTGTCCATTGTTTTATGAGTTAGGGCCACCTTTACCATTCTTCTGTTGTGGCGAATTTGGAGACCCAAACTCTCGCTTATTTCGTTGATTAAATTTCTTCTTGATTTTGACAACATATTGATAAGTAACTCCCAGTGAGGAGATGTCTGAGAAATACATATATGTTTATATACACATGTGTAGGCCATTGAAATGCTTCGAAGCCAGGTGTTTCTCGAAGTATCTAATACCCATCTTTGAGCGTAAGATATGGAAGATATTGGTGTACTCCAAAACTGTTTGATCTCTCTCTCAACGTTGAGTTATCTGGATTATATATAGAATGAAATGAAAGGTATAAATATGAATGGAAACACACATTGAGAAATATTGTAGAGAGCACATGAATACAGTGAAACCCAAATTCTATTAATGAATGAAATAGGAAAATGCTATCAACTAGTTATAATGATGGTATATTATCTCTATATAGAGAGGTGTCAGCGATGCTCATTCACAAGAAGACATTAAAAGAGGTTGAAAATGACCTTTTAACATAAAGTACTAAGCCCTAAGAGGAAAAAACCCTAAATATCCAAAACCCTAACCTAGGAGACGAAGCGCCAAAAGGATTGTTGACCCTGAGGTGGTTAGTTGATACACCAACTTCGACAACTTCTCAAGGGCACAAAATTTACGTACAAACTCCATTTCGGGTGCATAGCAGCTCATCGGAAATATCTAACTGAGAAGTACAATTTTTGGCAAACCTAGGTAGGCCATGTCCATTCCAAGCCTCCCAATGGCCAAAAAACATCATTTAAGGCCTCAAAACGACCCCAAAAGTTTAGGACTTGAAAAAATGTAGACAAAAAATGCCAAGATGGAGAACCATGTTGTGTTAATGGAAGAGGTGGGTGGCCAACGATTTCCACTTGAATTATTGTGGCAATCCCTACCTTTCATTCCTATCCTTTTAGTGTCAATATAATTTTATGCCCACTTCAAAAGTTTTTCATATTTTAAGGTAGTTTTGCAAGTTGAATGAATACCCATCTTAGAATAGGAACTTTGTGGGGTTGAATTAGGCATATTTTTGTTAGTATCCTTTAATAAATCAACATGGACCTCACCTCTTCTCTCTTGGTTTCCTCATCGATGATTGGTTTCTTCTAGGTCACTATGTTAGATAGGGTTCGACTTCAGGTAGTTCCTTCCTAACTTGGAATGGTCACCGCTTCATTTTCTTTTTGTCTCCTCCCTTCTATGTTGGATTTGGTTGTCGCATTTTGTAGCTTGTAGTTGTAGGATCACTTCCATATCTCCAATATCACCTTCCTCTAACTCTTGTCTTCTTCCTTCATGATTTCACCTCTGGCATCATTTCCTATTTTCTTTCATTCTTTTATTCCTTTTTCTTTCTCTTTCTCGTCCTCTTCCGCACTCGATATCTCTCTGTTGGTTTTGTCACCTTGCCCCTCTTGCCTTTATTGGTTCATCGTTAGCATCATCTCCTCTCAAACACTCACTAGCTCTGAGTCAATGTTGTTTCTGTGTACCTTCACATGTGTTGCTCAAGAATCGTTGCCTTTTGTAATCTCACTATCTTTGTGCCAATGTTGACACTTCATGCCTTTACTCATGCTTCACCAACATCGATCTCTCTTGCATCCTCACTAGCTTTGAGCCTAGTGTTTCCACCTCTATCACCTTCTCTAGCTCAAAACCAAAATTGTCACCTCTTTCCTTTACTAGTTATATCCTAACATCATGGCCTCTTGTTTCTTACCTTCACTAGATCTCCCCTAGTGCCATCACCTATTCTCTCCTCACCTTCACTCACTTATCATCCTTTCCTTAGAGTTGGTGTCACCATCCTTCCCCACTCAGGGCAAGCCGCTAACATCTATTTTTCAAATACATATCTCACTTTAGCTCTAAGATTACCATGATCACATATTTCACACGCATCAACAATCTCCCATGCTCATCTTGCTAGCATGTCCAAGTGGCCTATATTCTCTCACATAGCATGCATAAAATAGGCTCTTTCATTGCATCATTCGCACTTAGGTAAGTATAAGTATTGCTCTCTTACCCTACTCCCCCTACCACTGTCATCTCAACATTTACTTTCATAGCCTAGTCGTTATTCCATCTTCCATAGTAATTAGACTTACTTACATCTTATGGTTCATAGTCTAGCTACAATTTTGCTTATTTAGTAGTTAGAATTACTTACATATCATTTCATAATTTAGTTCCTTTACTATATTAGTAGTTAGACTAGTTTATCTCCCATACCAACATTCTTTGCTTCTATATCTTTCTTTTATCTTTGTCATTTGCATGTTTGTTATCATGTCACCCACGATGAATCCTTGTAGATTTATGTTGCATCGATTGTCGAGTTATGTTCTCCACATGAGCGTAAGGTATTAGGCCTAACCAAAGAGGATAATTTGCAGGTGATGATGAGGCAATAGTTATTACTACATGCAACATTAGGTGCCCTCCTTCATGCATCATTGTTGTGCCATTGTTGCCACCTTTATTTTATCTTTTCCTTTTAAATATTTGTTGTTGAATTCTCCTTCCTTGCAACTCACTACTAATCCATCTCATGCCTATCATCCCCTGCAAGGGTGGGGGGATATATAACATATGAATTTATCACTTTAGTATTCACATAAACCTACCCACTAGAGGTGTTGCAATGTGACTTAATTTTGTGTTGTGTCCATGTGTGACCCACCCTATGATGACTCAGTCACCTCTCAACCCTCTTTAAGAAGGATCAATCTCCCTCAAGTCACCTTGCATTAGTGTAAATATATGACCTCTTGGAATATCTAATGCTTAGATAGGGTTCCCCCTCTTTGCCTCTCCTTATACCCTTTTGGATGCTCATTAGGGGTATTCCTCTGTTATTTCGGTTCTTCCTTAGGCTCTGGGACCCATATATAGTCCATTTTTTGTTATGATACCTCATTTCAGGTCCTCAACTACCCAAATATGTTTTAGGTTACTTAATTGGATATCCACGGGGTCAAACTTCCTTAACCCTTCATGATTTCTTATTGTGAAGTGAACCAT